>OVAP01004255.1:0-14944 GCA_900406295.1 Aurinia saxatilis | reverse complement strand
CTAAAAACTAATTATAAACTCAAAACTACTCTATTACCTAAAATTCCCTAACTTCTAAGCCCTATTTATGTGTTTTGTTAATATATGCAATCTTGACATACTTTTATGTGTTTTTAATGACTTATCACTTCTAATATGTATTGATAAATTTAAGGTGTTTGGTTTGATAGTTAGGAAAACATAAAAAAAATTTAATGAAATCAGA
This sequence comes from Aurinia saxatilis, assembly GCA_900406295.1. Lineage (NCBI taxonomy): Eukaryota > Viridiplantae > Streptophyta > Magnoliopsida > Brassicales > Brassicaceae > Aurinia > Aurinia saxatilis. The sequence continues at coordinate 14,739 of OVAP01004255.1, read as the reverse complement.
AGCTAAAAATTAAAACCCAAAATAAAAATAAAATGTAAACAAAAAGCTAAAAACCAAAAACCAAATTTACCAATCAAATTTTTAAATAAACTAAAATCTATTGTAAAAACCAAAAACCATAAAATCAAAAACTAAAAACCAAAAACCAAAAACTAAAACCAAAAACCAATTTAAAAAACTGCAAACAATCAACACCTTAATATATTTTCAATTTTAAGAAATGTTTTAATTTATGTATTTAAGATTACTTAAGTAAGGATATAATTTAATAAAAAAAATATATTTTATATAAAATTTCATAAATAATAAAAATGTGTAAAAAGAAAAAACTAGGCCATTTTTGGAGGGATTTAGATTTTTTAAAAGAAAATTGTAAAACAGCAACATATGTAAAACAGACAAAAAAACAAATGAAACAGAAAAACAGAAAATGTTACGCCAGAATCCCATATAATTTGGTTTTCAAATTTTGTTAAGAATATGTAAAAAGCTAAAAAAAACCTAATTTCCGTATAATTTAGGGAATATTTATTTTCAAAATCATAATCGGCAAAAAAAAAATGGTTAAGCGGTTAAGAGAAAGTGGTTATGAAAAAAATGGTCTACAAGAGAGAGACGGTTACTTGCGATTTTACAATATGAAAATGGGCCTACAACACGAACCATAAGAAGCCCAAATGTATGTAGGCCCATCAGAAAGGGACAGTAATAGTTCATAAAACTCTCTCATTCCTCCTCAAGCCATTTTCATTTTCATCTTTTTCCTTTTAAGCCGTGCTGCTAGGGTTTTGCTTCATTCTTCTGCTAGGTATCAATTAATTTTCGCTCCCGCTTTCTGAATATGTGTCGTTAGAGAGAATTATGTAGTTGGATTCATCTGCAAATGTTCCTTGATTCTTGTTATCTGATATTATTTTGCTGAAATATGTAAATTTTCATTTCAGGGAAATTAACTAGTGAAAATGGCGAAGAATCGAGGATCAGCGATGTCTCTTGAAGTTTTTGTGTCAACAATGGCTCCACTTATAGACATGGAGAAAGAAGCCGAGATATCGATGTCTTTAACCACTGGTGCTTCAAGAAACATTGAAACTGCTCAGAAGAAAGGAACCACGATTCTCAATCTGAAATGTGTTGATGTTCAGACTGGTCTAATGGGGAAATCTCTTCTTGAGTTTCAATCTAACAAAGGAGATGTTCTTCCTGCTCACAAGTTCGGTAACCACGATGTCGTTGTTTTGAAACTTAACAAAGCTGATCTTGGTTCTTCTCCTCTTGCACAAGGGGTAGTCTATCGGTTAAAGGATTCTTCGATAACTGTTGTGTTTGACGAGATCCCTGAAGAAGGGTTAAACACTTCTCTTCGTTTGGAGAAACTCGCAAATGAGGTAACGTATCGAAGAATGAAAGATACACTGATACAGCTAAGTAAAGGTGTGCTAAGAGGACCTGCTTCTGATTTAGTCCCTGTCTTGTTTGGTCAGAGGAAACCAACAGTTGCTAAGAAGGAAGTTGAGTTTACGCCTTTCAACAAGAATCTTGATCAGTCACAGAGAGATGCTATTTCAAAGGCCTTATCTTCAAAGGATGTGTTTTTATTACATGGTCCTCCTGGCACTGGAAAGACCACCACAGTGGTGGAAATAGTCTTACAAGAAGTCAAACGCGGTTCAAAGATTCTTGCTTGCGCAGCTTCCAATATTGCAGTCGATAACATTGTTGAGAGACTAGTTCCTCACAAAGTAAAGTTGGTGAGGGTTGGACATCCTGCACGGCTTTTACCTCAGGTTCTGGACAGTGCTCTAGATGCTCAGGTTCTAAAGGGAGATAACAGCGCTCTAGCGAATGACATCAGAAAGGAGATGAAGGCCCTGAACGGGAAGTTGTTAAAAGCAAAAGATAGAAACACAAGGAGAGGAATCCAAAAGGACCTTCGAGCTCTAGGTAAGGAGGAGCGTAAAAGGCAGCAATTAGCTGTATCAGACGTGATTAAGAATGCTGATGTCATTCTCACAACTTTGACTGGTGCACTAACACGAAAGCTTGATAATATAACTTTTGATTTGGTGATTATCGACGAAGGAGCACAGGCTCTTGAGGTAGCATGCTGGATTGCTCTTCTAAAGGGTTCAAGATGTATACTTGCAGGAGACCATCTCCAACTCCCGCCGACAATCCAAAGTGTTGAAGCTGAAAAGAAAGGATTAGGGATAACACTCTTTGAACGGCTAGCTGATCTTTATGGAGAGGAGATCAAATCTATGCTTACTGTTCAGTATCGTATGCATGAGCTTATAATGAACTGGTCATCAGAAGAGCTTTACGATGGGAAAATAAGAGCGCATTCAAGTGTTGCCTCGCACATGCTTTTTGACTTGGAAAATGTTTCAAAATCTTCTGCAACTGAGTCAACGCTGCTATTGGTAGATACCGCTGGGTGTGACATGGAAGAGAAGAAAGATGAGGAGGAGAGCACCTATAATGAAGGTGAAGCAGATGTTGCAATTGCACATGCCAAGAGACTAATCCTGAGTGGAGTTCAACCTTCTGATATTGGAATCATTACACCTTATGCTGCTCAGGTGATGGTGCTTAGGATTTTAAGAGGCAAAGACGAGAAGTTAAAGGACATGGAGATCTCTACGGTGGATGGTTTCCAAGGTCGAGAGAAAGAAGCTATTATCATTTCCATGGTTCGATCAAACTCTAAGAAAGAGGTTGGATTTTTAAAGGACCAACGGCGAATGAATGTGGCTGTTACCCGCTCCAGAAGACAGTGTTGTCTCGTCTGCGACACAGAGACTGTGAGTAGCGATTCATTTCTCAAACGTATGATCGAATATTTTGAGGAGCATGGTGAGTATCTCAGCGCCTCTGATTACACCAACTGGTAAGGCACAAGTTTATTAAAACCTCAGGCCAGTACATAGATGCGAGAATTTAATGGAAGAAAAGGAAAGCATAACCTGAAGAAGACACTAATCAGATCCTGTTCTAGTGGTTAGTGCTCTATATGATTAAAAGACAGGAGGTTCAGTATGTTCAATTGGATTTTTCATAGATACATTCTTGAGGATTGGCATAGAAGTAATCTTCTTCCTTTGGTTTGTTAGAGAAAACTTTGCGATGTGTTGGTTCTCCCATTCTTTCTCCTTCATGAGCTTCCTTGACAGCTACTGCAAATTGATCCCAAGAGAGTGTTTTGTTGTTATGCAAGTCCAAAAGCTCCACAAGTCTCATTCGGTTTAGCAAGATTGTTTTCTTAAACCCAAGATATCTGAAAGAAGGAAAAAGGTATTATTTAAAGAATCTTGCTGAAATGTGACAAGAAAAACGCTGAGAATTACCTTCGATGACCTTCAACAACTTTTGCCATGTTTCCGTAGTAGGTAGGAATAAAAGTGTCGCTGGCTAAGGATACTATGAAATCTAGAGCTGCCATTTGAGATGAATGGTTCTGAAACTGTTGCAATTCTGTTGGATCTAGTAGCATTTCCTTTTTCACCTGAAACCCGCATGACCACATATCATCATCAACAAAATGATCACTTGAATAAAAGTGTGTAATTAAGCTCCTAAGTGTGATTAAAACTCACAATCCTTGGAAATGATTTCTTTAGAGGTGCTAATCTCCTCGCACCACCATAAATCTCCCCAGCTGCAATGTATATCTGTGTATCCTTTTGAAACCCTAACGCTTTTAGAACCAAAACCGTCTCCTCGGGTGTCAATGGACAAAGTCCTTGCGTTCTTCTCTCTTCAGAGACTATTTCTTTTTCTCTCCACCGAGGATATGCGTACCTAAACACACAAAAAAAGAACCATGAACTCAAGATTTTACACAAAAGAGAGCATCAAGCTAGAACCTGTTTTACCTCATCTTTTTCAGCTGCTCAGCCTCTTCGTTCGTGCAATTATGAGTGCAACCAGAGAAAGCTAACATGTCCATCTCATATCTCAGATGCAACGCCACAAACGGCCCTCTCTGTTTCAGAATCCGAACTAACTTTGATCCCAAAGCCTTAATCCATGGAGTGAATTTGAGTCCTTGAAAATTCACTCGGCATCTCAGCCTCTGGAGTTTAAGGGAAAGAGCATTGTTCGCCAGTCGGGCATCACTCCTGGTAAAATGTATAACTTTGTGTTTTCTGAACAGCGGCAATACCTGAACAACAAAAATTCAATTAGCCGAAACAGTCAGATGGAGGTGAAACACAAAAAGAGAATTACAAATAAACCTTGCGCAAATAATATTTCTCATCAGACCAGCTCACGGGCTGCATTTCGAAGAACTTGTATGCATGTTTCTTGCTAAACCGCTTTGGAACTCTCCTTATGATCTGAACTTCATCTCTTAATGAATCAATGAAATGCCTTAAATCAAAAATGTCCTCAAAGTCACTGCAAAAATAGAAATAAGATCACTATATGAGCTAAAAAGATGTGTGGTAGATTCTCTAAACGAAGTTGTACCTTGAATCAGCCCAAAAAGAATTCTTATCAAGCTCTGGAACAACGAGAGTCAAGTTCAAAAGTCGGGCGACAATGACCATATCACAAATCTGAAACAGAACAAGCATCAAGAAACTGAAACCCCAAAGTCTGCAAATGAAAGAAAGAGAGACAAACCGCTGCACGCATTTGATTAAGACCACCATTACAAGACACTAGTAGAATTCCATTACTTGTATAATTTCCTGCAAAAATCACAACTTTACTCCTTAAACCCAAGGACAACAAACAGAAACATAAACCCTAAAAAATAGGGAAGACAAAACTGACTTGGGGGAGGAACAGAAGGTGGCAACGGAATTGGGTCGTCGAAGTGAGAAATCTGACTGGAATGCCAAAGCTCACCGACGGCGAAGAGATGAATCAAGCAAGTCCAAACCAGAATAGTGGAGCAGACTGTGACGAACCAAACTCGTAATCGAGTTTTGGGAGACAACTTACTACTACTAATATCGCTCCGTGCAGCCTGACTAGTCTCCATCTTTCTCCCACCACTATCATCACAGATTAATTAATTAATTAAAAAAAGAAAACCCCTGAAAATTCGCGAGTAACTATTGATATCGACTTTTCCGAATTTGATGACAAGATTTGATCCTCCTCGAATATTTGAATTTCCGGGTACTGAGAGAGAAGGGTGGGATAATGAATGCTAAACAAATGTCGACAGAAATATTCAGACACAACCGACCGTTCAAAGCTTTTTCGTGGTTTTGAGAATTTGTTAAGAAGACAATTGAAGTTTCTCTCTTCCGCTCTCTTTGGTCTCATCATCTCGTTTAGGAGCTTTTAAAAGCTAAATCATTAATTTAACTTCATGTTATTATTTAACTAATCCAGTGTGAAACAACACAACACATCATTTGGTTTAGTTTATTATATAACTAGTGCTGCTGTTACCACCTAAAACGGAACACTGTAATCCAGAATCTTCACCTGAATTTATCATTCCGTTTTAAGAGGCTTAACCGACCAAAAATAGGTAATAGCTGGAGCATAAGCCATTTCTAATACCATAAAGGTTTCTATTCGGTAAACAATGATCCTCCTTTTTTTTTTCTTTTTTTTTGTCTAACAATTGTTCTTAGATTGGGTGGAACTTCCTTTGAATTTTATTTTATTTTTATTTTTATTTTTAGTTGTCTACATGTCATTTTTTAAATCGAGTAAATTAATATTTATCATAGATAACAGTGTTCCTGGCAACACACGAATCTATTATGGACGGTTATGGATAACTACTTCGAGGTATTCTCCGCAATACACGGAACGGCAAGATCATAACGACGGTTCGGCCTACATCTGGACCTATGACCTAGGGGTGGACATTCGGTTTGATTCTAGTTCGGTTCTTCGGTGCTACTTAAAGCGGAACCGAATAAGAACCGAATTGATTTTCGGTTCGGTTCTCTTAGATTTGGTTCGGTTCAAGTATTACAAATTGGAGAACCGAATAGGAACCAAAAACCAATTTCGCTTCGTTGCGGTTCGGGTAAATACCCTAAAGAACCAAACCAAAACCATTAAAATAACCAAATCAGAACCCAAAAAACCAAACCAAAACCTCAAAAAATCTAAAAAGACCGAAAGAACCGAACCAAAACTTTTAAAAATAACTAAAATTTACTAATTAAACATAATAAAATAAATACCTGAAAATAATACTAAAAATCTATTAAAAAAATATACTTAAATATGTGGATCTGCGGTTCCCATTGGATTTCTCGGTTCGGTTCAGGTATACAAATTGGAGAACCGAATAAGAACCGAAAACCAAATTTCGGTTCGTTTTGGTTCGGGTAAATACCCTAAAGAACCAAACTATAATCGAAAGAACCGAACCAAAACCGAAAAAACCAAACCAAAACCTCCAAAATCTCTAAATAAACCCAATGAACTGAACCAAAACTTCCAAATTAACTAAAATCCCCTATTTATTATTTTAGAAGTCACTTTACTGAAAAATCATAATCATATGTGCACCAATAAGATTCATTTACTTATGATGTGGAAGTTGATGTCAATTCAATGATTATAAAAATCAGCATTAAATAGAATTCTTAGATCGTTCATCTCTATTCAAAAAGATTTTGTGAAGAAATCGAACATGAACCTCTAACACAATTTCTGTTGATTAAAATCGCATATTCAAAGAACAAAAAGTGTTTATCTCTGAAAATCGATGAGAACTGTCTTTTCAAATTTTGAAAACGCTTACGATTTCAGTAACTTGATTTTCGGGAATTCATGGGTTATTTTGATTATGGCGATTTATTTTGGCCGATTAATGGAATGAGAGCACCGAAATTGACTGTAATTTATGTTCATGAGGGATGTAAGGTAGGAAATTTGATCTATTTGAGGTATTCTGCTGGATAAATAGAACTTCGACAAATCTGGGTTTACAGAGAAAAACTCTTTATCGACAATATCACAAAGTTTAGTAACTGGAAATGAGGAATGTCATTGCTCGTGGTGCTTATGGTATTGTCTAACTCTTTTTGTTTCAGGTTAGAGATAATTATTGTCTCTATCTTCCCCTATCGAGGCCTTCAAGTTATCGGATTCCATCATCTTCTCAAACACATCTGATCTTGTTGCCTATTAACAGTTCGAGAAAATAGCAAAAAAACAATGAAAATAATACCAGAGGATGTAAGTGAACAATTTAAACACCAAGTTGCATCAATCCCTCTAGACTACTCTTGATTAGAATGTGTAGAGGTGGTCTCTGATTTCATTTTTTGCAGTGAATACATTGTTCACAAAACAGCTCTAACTGCAGAACTCTCATGTTTGTTCGATAGATTGGCAGCTCAAGATGACTTGATCAGAAAACATGGACCTAAAACCAAATGAGAAGGATTCCCATTTCATAACTGAAATTTGTTTACTTGGTGTGTTTGAAAACATCAAGTTTAACAAAACACATATTGATCCATTGTTTTTGAAAAAGAAGACAAAGGAAGTGGATAGCAATGTGAAGATGAGGAATAATTTGCCTGAGAAAACCGCGAGGAAGAAGAAATGGCTCAAGCAGATCAATATGAGTCATGTTAATAAACCGCGTAACAAGATGAGATGGAGAATGTGATGCTGATAATCTTCATCAGCATCTGATACAATTTTCTAAATATTATGGTATGGTTCTTTAATTCATTGGGAGGAAACAAAAACATGTTTCGAGTGTCACATCATGTTAACTCGATAACGGTGATCCAAGTTGATGGTATGACACCAACACTTCTCATGGAAGTGGCGAAGCAAGCTTCAAGGCCAAGAGTCTGAGAGAGGAACCACAATCACAGTCATTAGTAAACTACATAATGTTTATGATCTCGGTTTCATATTCCTTTATGTTTTGATACTTTTTTATCTTTAGCCTGCACCATATTAGATTTCAGTAGCAAGTCTTATTTACCATCACTGTAAATATATTCCATGAGATGATTAACTGACTTTAAGTGAAAAAAGCTCTTTGGTGTGTGTTCATGATTTCAGTTTTCTACATTGAACGGTGGGATAGTGAATGCAAAACAAATGTCGACAAAAAATATAAAGACACGACCATTCAATGTTTTTTCATGGTTTACTCGAAATTTTCCCGAAAAAAGTATTACCTAGTGGGAAGACAATTTTGAGAATTTGTTACGAAGATAATTGAAGATTCTCTCTTCCGCTCATAAGTTCAAAAAGCTTTCTCTCTCTTCGTCTAGTGATAGAATTTTCTCTTTTCTAGCGACACAACCGACTTAGATCTCAGATCGGGACAGTTGGTTTGGCTATGAAAACCACTGTCCGGTCCCCTCCTCTTTCAGTTTACGCTTATTTTTACTTTTCTCTTTTTGGATCGGGTTTGTTTTTGAGGTTTGGGTGTATGGTACACAGAGACTGAGATCTATGAGACGAGGGGTCAGATCCTTTACGGATCTAGTGGTTTCTCCCCTCTTTGATTGGATTCTCGATGATTTCTTATTCGGATCTCTGTTTTATCTGACATCTATTTTGCTTGCAAAATTCCCAAAAACGAAACCCTTTTAACGGTTCCGAGATCAGGTGATTTACTTTCGTTTTGTTGCTATCCGAGGATGACTCTTCTTCAACATCAGATAAAGATTTGAAGGCTTTGACGGTTTACTTCACCGCCACGGATCGACCAAAGTATCAGCCCAGATTCTTCCCCGCGGCGGCGTTTTCCTTGCTCCTTGTCACTACAACCAAGATGAGGTCGAGATCTGCTTCAGTTAAAGTTGTTTTAGACGATTACCTTCAAGTGTTGTTCACTGCATGTTGGGACAGTATATTGGCCATGATGGCTCGAGGATTCTGTTATGACCCGAAATTGGGCGTTATGGCCTTTATCGTTTTATTATCGTTTGAGCCCATTTGGGTGTCAAGATGCTTGTATTTATTCTGCGTTTCCCTCTGTAAACAAACTATCTAGAATGATCATTATCAATTAAGAGAGTGGCATCTCTGATCAGCCTTTATTTTCTTCCCCTTTCTGCATCTTTAACCTCCAATTTCTCTTGATTCTCATCTCTATCTTCTATCTCTCATCTCATATTTCTATTATAAAGATAAGCCCCATCTAGGGTCTTATCAGATTCAATAGTGCGTTTATTAGAAAGGTAGACAAGATTCACTATAGGAGGAGGTTGGTTCCAAAGTAGCTTCGGCGTTAATTTGTTGTAGCTTTGGATTTTGTTTGATGTTTGTTTAAGTTTAATCTTAGGTTAATATCAAATCGTTGTTTTTAGTCCCTGTTCTATCGGTTTTTTTCTTTGACTCCGACAACGTCTGCGTTGTCGGCTTTTGACTTTGGTAAACCCGGTTCAACTTCATACCCAGTTTTGTATTGTGTATTGAACCAGTTTGTATTTTTATGGTTTCTGTGTAATAATATAATTATATGACAAAAAAAATTCTCTCTTCCGCTATCTTCGATTTCATTATCTCGTTCCGGAGCTTTTAAAATCTAAATCATTAAAATTTAACTTCCTGTTATTATTTAACTAATCGAGTGTGAAACAACACAACACATTAGTTGGTTTAAGTTATTATATAACTAGTGATGTTGTTACAACGGGATCATACCTGTGGACCGAATCTAATCTGTCCAACCTAAAATGGATTTGAGTTCAACACTTTAAGCTCTGAGCTTCTCTATGAATCAAGAATTTTCACCTGAATTTATCATTCTGTCGTATGTTGCTTAACCGACCAAAAGATAGATAATAGCTGGAGCATAAGCCATTTCTAAAAGTATAGAGGTTTCTATATGGGAAACAATAATCTTCGTTTTGGGCTACTAAATTGGGTGGACTTCCTTTTAAATTTTTTTTCGTGGTGTATATATAATTTTAAATCGATTAAATGAGTAGCTATTATGGATAATAATTCTTCATGTAATCCACAGATTCAAAACGGGCGGTTTAATCTGTACCACACTTACGATAGACAGCTCTTCACCACATGTTGTACAAGATCATAATGAACGTTCTACATGCATCACTTTGGACATATAGCTTGAATGGTAAAACGTCTAAACCTTTAACAATAATAGACTGAGGGCTTCAAAACATTTTAATGCTTTAAAGAAAAAATAAAAGAAAAAGAACAAACTTAATCCAATATAACACAAGTAAGGCCAAGTATTATTAGTGAGTCCATATAAAAGCCCATAAATGCTGAGAGAAAAAGAAAAGGGGAAGCTAGTTACTACACGAGAAAGACATTGACCGCGTTCACGTGTTCCAACGAATCAATATAGAACACGTGGCAATAAACGTCTTGAGTCTTGACTCTCTGCATTTTTGCCCGAAACGGCTACAAGAAACTTTGAATACTGCAAGACTCTCTCTTTTGTCTCCTTTCTCTCTCTCTCTCTCTCTCTCTCTCTCTCATTCATTCAGTTTCATTTGGTGGTGACGCCATGGATTTTCATCGGATCTCCGTTACGCTTGTGATCCTCGCATTGTTATCTCCGGTGTCACTATCAATGCGCTACGAGCTAAATTCAGGACAAACGAAATGTATATCGGAGGAAATTCACGAGAAATCATTGTCCGTTGGTAAATACTTCATTGTAAACCCTAACGAGGATCATCCTCTTCCTTCTTCTCACAAGATCTCCGTCCAGGTAATTAAAATTCCCTCAAGAACTCTCTCTCTCTAAATTCGTTGTTTCGATTTAATTATGATGATAATATCATTGTGTCTTTTAGTTGCTCACGACGGAAGGTACCACCAAGACGTTGCACGAAGCTTCTAAAGTAGAATCTGGCCAATTCTCGTTTACTGCCACTCAGACTGAGACTTACTTTACGTGCATCTCCGCCGTTGATCATAATCCCAAGACTACATTGACCATTGATTTCGAGTGGAGGTCTGGTGTTCACTCTGTTAACTCCAAGGATTGGTCTAAAGTGCCTAAGAAAAGCCAAGTCGTTGTAAGTACCACCGTGTAAAATGTAAATTGTGTTTAAGGGTTTTGGATCTTGATGTTTTTTTTTTTGGTCTGTAGATGATGGAGTATTCGGTTAAGGAGTTATTAGAAACTGTTGAGTCCATCGGCCAGGAAATGTATTATCTCCGTGAAAGGTAAATCGACAAAGCTTTATCTCTGTTTTTATTTGTTTGAAGAAAGAGATGATGAGGTAGTTAATACTTGTTATCTGGTTTGGTGGCACCAGGGAACAAGAAATGCAAGAACTGAATAGGTCAACAAACGACAAGATGGCGTGGTTGAGTTTTGCGTCCCTAGGGGTTTGTTTATCTGTGGCTGGTCTGCAGTTTTGGCATTTGAAAACTTTCTTTGAGAAAAAGAAGCTCATCTAAGTAATAATCTGCATACATATATACTCATATTGTGGTAAGACTGAAAAGTTAGAGAAGCAATAATTTTATACAACTGAATTCATATTCTTTAAGGGGAACTTTTTATGATGGGTTTTGATGATTGTGATCTGGTTAACATCTGGTTATGAAGTGAATAAGCTCCAGTGATATGAGGGTAAAGCTTCCTTGATCTTCTCAATCATCTTCAGAATCTCCAGGGACGACAGCTTCTGGTTCATGTGTACGTCTGAACATTTGAGGATCTCCAGGAATGACAGCTTCCTGTTCATGTTTATGTCCAAATAAACATACATGGTGATTGCAAATCTCAACCTTCCTCCTTTTCTTCTTAGTTTCATTTCCTTCCTCCTCGACTCCAATACTTGCTATAACTCTTTGAACCTCCTTGACAATTTCTTTGACAAAATCGGCTTCAGAGCTGCGTATAAAAGCATACCTTAATTCTATTTCTGGAGAAAATAGAAGAAGTTCACAGTGGTCGTTTGTCAAAGAGGGGAAAATAGGACAAGGAGTGGAAAGTACCTCTCGTCTCCTAAAGACAACCCCATCTTGTCTGAGATGGACTCTAAGGCGTCTTTCCATCTCTTTATCTGATCTCCACTAGAAACCCTCGCAAGCATCCAGAAGTTTTCACCAAACTCCCCTATTTGTTTCTTAACCTCTCTTGCCCTCACTTTGTAGAAGATTGGAATGACTTGAAGCTTCTCTTGATCCGCAAGCTTTTTTATCTTTACCAACTCGTCCATGCACCAGCTCGATTCCGCATATCTATAATAAAGATAATATTGGTTCTTGAATATTTTGAAGCAGATTCTTAATAATTAAGAGGTATGGTGATAGAGCAAATACAATACCTGGTAGAGAAGATAGCCAGTGCGACCCTTGACTCTTCGATTCTTACAAAGAGATGTTTGAAATCTTTGCCTCTCTGCTCGTGTTTGTCTACGAAGAACTTGATCCCGTGCCTCTCAAAGGCATCACTCAGGTGGCTTATGAAGTTAAATCGCAACTGTTCTCCTCGGTAATTGAAGAACACTTGATGGACTTCAGCTGGAAAAGGGATTCTCATTGATTGATTGAAGGAAGAGATACGTCTGAAATAATTATGATATAACTGATACGGTCCTAATCAAAACATAGATAAACTGCAACAACATTTTTTTCTGGGGTATATAGAACTTTTCTCTTTTGGTTTCTGTTTGTAAAGGGAAACAGGTTGGAACCAAAGAAACAAAACTCAAGTGGGAAAAGCAACTAAGGATAATTTTTTCTACTCTTAAAGCAAGACAAGGAAACAAAGGCTTTGATTGGTAAACTTGAGGACAATTTTTTGCATATTCTCCTAAAATTTTTACTAATCACAAAAATCTGCAAAAAAAATGTAAATGAGCAGATTTTATATTTTGGCTGAAAAATAAAGAAAAAGTCATTCCACCATTAAGAATGTATGCGGTAGCTTAATGATGGCTAAAAAACAAATTGGGAAAAGGGTAATTTAGTTGATTAAGCGAATTTATTCTCCAACTATTGTCTGCTCATATTAATTTCTGAAGCTGTGTTTAACTGTTTAAATCAAAGACTCAAAAAGTAAATATTTAATTTTAATAATAAAATATTAATATTTTAATCAAAATAATAATATATTAATAAAAATAACAATAATATTTCAAAAAATCCAAATAATTCCAAAAATAATTTAAAAAGTTTTTAGAAAATAAAATTTTTCTAAAATTTATTTATGAATAATATTTGAGTTATAATAAAAATTTAAATTATTATTCAATATTTAATTTCTAAACAATAATTTTTTCAAAAATATTATTTTTAGTGTAAACTATATATATAAGGTTTTAGGGTTATTCATTCCTAAAATCGTAAATCTCAGAAAGTGGCTTCACCCCTAACAAACCCTAAACTTTAAAATCTAAAACCTCGAACCCTAAAAATTATACATAGTAGATATTAAATCATAAACTCTAACTCTAGAAGGGTTTAACCCTAAAATCTAAAGTCATACAAACCCTAATTGAATCATAAACCTCATAATTTTAGTAAACCCTTAGCTCTAAAACGCTATATTCTAACATAATTTTCAATTATAATCCAAAATAATTCGGTTAAATAAGCGTTTTTTAGATAATTAATCTGGAATACTCAATTAATCTAAAGTAGGTCGGATAAATAAGTATTTTCAGATAAATAATCTGAAATGGTCAATTAATCCAAAGTAGATTGGATAAAAAAACGGTTTTAGATAAATAATCCAAATAGTTATTTAAACCTAAATCTAAAATATTTTAGCTAATTATTCAAAATAATCAATTAATCCAAAAAATGTCTTTATTAATTATAAAATTTTAACGATTAGAAAAATATACATATTGAAAATTAATCATTTCAAAATTAATATTGATGATAATTTTTTTTAATAACTCAATTATAAATTTTAGAAAATTTTATGAGTTTTTAAAAACTTTTTTGCATTTTTATTAAAAATTCTTATTTTCGGTTTTTTGGATTTTTTTTTGAAAATTTATTGTTATTTTTATTAAAATATTAATATTTTATTATTAAAATTTAAGGTTGACTTTCAGAGTTTTTGATTTAAACAGTCAAACACAACTTCGAGAATTAATGTGAGCAGACAATAGTTAGAGAATAAATTCACTCAGTCAAAATACTTGGGGAATTAAATGACCGTTTTCCGAGGAAAAGGCATTCCACCATTAAGAATGTATGCGGTAGCTTAATGGCTAGAACTATTTTTTTCCTTTTAATTTTACTATTAATAAAAAAAATTTAATTACATCAAATTAATTAATATACAAATTTTATGTTTGTTAAATAATTTCAACTAACAGGATTTAATATTTAAATAACAAAATTGCTAATAACTTCAATTAATATATTAGCTTAGTGACTAGATTTTTTGTTTGTAACTTTCCTCATTAAACATAAAAAAAATAAAAATATGCTGTATTTGTTATACTAAAAATCATTTGTTAGAACTAAAAATCAGACAAAAATAAATAGAGAAAATCTAAAAAATACGCCTTTTAGAGTACACACTTTTAAAAATATTTTGGGAAGAAACATATTTTTAAAAATTGCGCCGTTTCCTTATGTCGATTGACAATACTACCCTCCGATCATTATACTAAAAAAAAAGCTTTCTCTTTCTCTCCGTCGATAACCTTCCTTGCGTAATCCCCGTCGCGTAATCACCGTCGTCAAATTACAAGCCTAGCCGAACTCCAACTTTCCTTTTGTCAAAATTTCTCCAATAACCTTTCTCTTTCTCTTCTTTTGGAACCTCTTCCTCTAGCAACCTTTCTCTTGTACATTCTTCCTACAAGATCAAAGAGA
>OVAP01004253.1:0-14948 GCA_900406295.1 Aurinia saxatilis | reverse complement strand
CTTGAGGGAGTGGTTTGAGGTCGAGTTTGGGTGCCTTAGCTTCATCCCACTGATTTGTAGATACAATTTTTGTCGGTAGCTTGGGCAGCAACTCTTTGGCGACTATATCTCCCATTNCTGATTTGTAGATACAATTTTTGTCGGTAGCTTGGGCAGCAACTCTTTGGCGACTATATCTCCCATTCGGTCACTTGAATCAAGCATCTTTGAGTATCCAAGTGTCATATCATCCAAATGGTACTCCATTAAACATACTAGAGCCTTCTCAAGAGGATCATCAAGGTGCATTTTAGTCAAAGCTTCCTCGGATAACTCGGTTAAGACATCCACATAGAAGGTCTGGCCATCTATCGTTGGCCGCTTGATGAGCTTGTCCATGTAGAAGCGCATAGAGAACTCGCCAATGTTGAGGTCTATGATACTGTTTTGGCAATCAATGAGAGCTCCAGCGGTTGCCAAGAATGGTCTTCCAAGGATGAGAGGGTCCTTCGGCTCTTGCTCGTACTTAAGAACGATGAAATCAGCTGGTACATAGAACTTGCCAACTCGAACGGGCACATCTTCAAGGACTCCCTCATGGTATCGAATAGATCGATCCACTAAGACTAAGGAGACCCTTATGGCTTTGAAGTCAGTCATTCCCATCCTCTTAGCAACGGAAAGAGGCATAAGATTTACACCCGAACCAAGATCACATAAGGAGTTCTCAAAACGATCATCAAGAATCGAACAATATAAGACAAAACTTCCTACATCAAGTTTCTTCGGCATTTTATTGAGAATCATTGTTGTAACCTCTTGAGTGATTGCATAGACTCCTTCCGAAATGCTACAATTTCTGGAAACCATCTTCTTAAGGAGGTGTTTGAAAGGAGGCAATTGCTCGATTTGATCAAGAAATGGAATCACGAGCCTCACTTGTCCGAGTATCTCCTTGCAAATTGCTTCCTCTTGTTCCTTCTTAGACTTCTTAAGGGCTGCTGGGTAAGGTACTCTAGGCTAGAAGACACGTCATTGAGTGTCAGATTATTGATCGGCTGGTTTCGTCATGGAAGAAGAAAGTGGAGACTGTTTCTCCGTCGGGTGTCGATCGACACCTTGGTTTTCTGCTTCCCTGGAGTTGTTTCCTGAGAGGTGTCGAGGGAATTATGCAGAGTGGTCAACGGTGTGAGCGTCGACACAGATAGGTGTCGATCGACACCTTCTAGAGTGTCGATCGACACCTTCTAGAGTGTCGATCGACACCTTCTAGAGTGTCGATCGACACCTTCTAGAGTGTCGATTGACACTCGGCTCCATATTACTCTACATCGGGAATTTCCCGTGGGGTGTCGAGCGACACCAGGAGGGTGTCGATCGACACCACTCTGTTCCTCGACTTCGTCTTCATCATCTTCAAACATACCAACCAAGTTATCATCTCCACTCACTTGTTGATCATTATGGATGTCCTCATTCTTCTGAACCAGTTGCTTTCCACTTCTAAGAGTGATGGCATTGTAATTTTGCTTTGGGTTGGTGTTGGTCTTTCCCGGAATAAATCCCTCTTGTCTCCGTACCGCTTTAGCCGTTTGAGAAACTTGTAGATCAGTCTTCTTCAAGTGAGTAGTCAGCTGCTCGATCCTCTCATTGACGTTGGAGAAGTTTCCATCAAGGTCCGTGTAGAGATGGTCAATTTTCCCATCGAATGTGACCGTCAACTTTTTTTGTCCATCTAAGAGTTGCTCCAATATTGATTCCATCTTGTTGTCTTGCCCTTTTGGAGATAAATAAGATGCGTTCCCATAACTTCTTCCTTCAGCGACCGGCTTTTGATATCCACCATTGAACGGCTTGTTGTAAAAGGCTTGTTGTATGGACCATTGTTTCCTACATAAGCGACATCTTCTTTATCTTCTTCCTCTTGGACAACATCTACATCAGCGAAACGAGCACTCTTCTGATTGGTCTTGATCAATAGCTTCACCGTCTCACAAAGATCTTTCACCGAATCAGCCTCCACACTATTCACTCTCCTTGATCGATCATACTCTTTGTTCTTATCTCTATAGCTTTCAGAAAGGTTTTCAATAAGCTCCTTGGCTCCATCAACGTTTTGTGTCATAAAATTCCCCTTACTTGCAGCATTCAAGGCAGCTTTGTAGTCCCATCCAACACCATCATAGAAGATGCTAAGAAGTTGGCTCTCAGTGTAGCCATGGTGTGGACAATCTCTGCGATAAGACTTGAACCTCTCCCAAGCTTCACAAAAATACTCGCCGGACAGCTGCTCAAAGTTGGCAAGCTTCGCTTTCAAGAGGGCTGTCTTTTACTTGGTGTAGTAGTGGTCCAAAAACGCAGCTCAAATATGATCCCATCCGTGGAGAGACTTTGGTGGAAGATAGTTTAACCAACCAAGAGCCTTGCTCTTCAAAGAGAACTTGAAAAGCTTGCAATGATTGTAGTCATGTGGTACTCCATCGGCTTGTGAAGTCCCACAAATCTTCTCTAATATATCAATGTGATTGATGGGGTTCTCGTGCTCATCTCCATGGAGAGGCCTTTGCTCCACTAGCTGAATGAGTTGAGGCTTGATCTCATAGTTCGTCCGAGTAAGAGGAGGGAGAACTATCGGTGATCTCTCATGGTAGAAAGTATGAGGACCGTCCGTTCCTCCAATTGTGACCACTTGCTGATTCCTATCAGCCTGCATTCGCCTCATCTCCTCATGCATTATGTTATTATCTTCTCTCATCCGAGCATTGTCCTCAGCACTTCTCTTCATCTCTTCTAGCATAGTTGTGAGGTCAATTTCTCCTGGCATTGTGGCTGTTTTTATTTAGTTTTCCGGTTGTTTATTTCGACTCTTTCTAGCTCGGTGTGGTCTAAAAACTCTTTAGAACTGTCAATCCTCAAGTGCATAAACCTTAAACACCAAAAAGAAAAACCGAAAAGAAACTAGTTAGTAAATAATTAAGATAAAATAAAACCAAAGAAAAACAAGCAAATAAAATCCAAAAACTAAAGTAGAATTCGATAAACTAGTATGCAAGTTTTTAATTGGTCCCCGGCAACGGCGCCAGAACTTGATACACAAAAGTTTATACCTTTTGTATTTAACCGCAAGAGCACGACAATTATCGGTTATAGTACTAAGAGTATCGAATCCACAAGGACCAATAAATTGCAAACTAATTAATGAACTCTAAATAATTTCTATGACAGGGGTTTTAAACTACTAATTATCAATTACTAACAGATTTGGGGGTTTTAAATAATTAATGGCAAGGCTAGGCTTTTGGGACTTCAGATTTAGACTCAAAACAGCAACCAGACGCGTCGAGTGTCGATCGACACCGCACGGGAAATTCAGGTACCAACTTAATTCTTGAACATGAAAACCTAACGTAATACATACCAACTTCCATTGAGTATGCAATCTATGATTAAAACCTAAAAACCAAATTTCTTTGTGAGTTTTATCATGCATTAAACCTAGGTACAATTGTTAATAGATTATCTAAGCCAAATTCCTTTGTGAATTGATAATCTACTCCTACTAAGATTTGTTCCAGCAATTACTAACACTTCCATGTATAATAATTACCCATGATCTAGGCTCTAGGTGATCAATCAAGAGCTAGCATAAAACTTAATCTAGAAGAAGAATTAAATGTTCAACCTAAATCTACCATATGGCTATCAATTCTTCATCTAAATCCTAGGAATCCTAAGCCTAACAAGAGATCTACTCAGACGTAGTTAAGCAAAACAGCAAGCAATTAATTGAAAAGAACATGCAATAAGATAACAAAAATGGTCTTCCGACCAAAAAAAAAAAGATAACAAAAATGGTCTAAGAATTCTCCCTTACAAAAACTCTCAAGGATAAAATAAAGTATAAGCCTAAACAATGACTGTAGAAAAGTATTTATAGGATCTAGGACGAATTTTAGGTCTAGGGAATTAACATAAAAAATTAGGATCATAATCTCGAGATTTAAGAAAAATTTGTATTTTCTCCGCAGGACCTTGGTGTTGATCGACACCTCCTCTGTTTCTTGCCATTTTTCTTCGTTTCCTTATTTTGTCTCCTCAAGCTCCATTTTGTTCCACAATTCTTCTAGATCCTTCCCAAGCTCCAAAACTCGTCCATGCACCTAAAATAACTCACTTGAACTCTAATAATAATAATTACTCTAAAATATAAATAATTATATGTTTATAATGATAAAAACCGGTAAAATAAGAGATATATCACTTGCATTTGCCATGTCACTTTTGTTTGTATCGATCATGATCATGTGATTCTGTCTACTATTAGAGAAGAGCATCTTGCAGTGTTGTTTCGGCGCAAGGACTACACTAGAGATGTGATAGAGATATGGATTAAAATCAAGATTGATCCGGATACGGTATCATGGAAAACCTTCTTAAAAGTTGATATGAAACCATCCTTTGGAAGATTCTATTTCCAATGTGGGACTTTCTTCGTCGACGAAAAGAAGAAAGCAGCAGTGATTTGCGTGACCGATTGGAGCCATAACAAAGCTTACGTGATTGGAGAGAATAGACACTACAAAGTAGTGGATCTCGGAAAATCTACATATATATATTGGCCATATGGGGTGCTCTTATGTTCCGAGTTCGGTGTGGATGCAATAATATATGGTCCTTTGACTCGTTTCCTCTCCCATGTCATTTAGCAAGGATTTGATATCTATGAAGTTCGTGTGTCTTTTTTCTTTCTTTTTTACTATTGAGATTCTACTTTATATTGATTTACAATAGTGTACATTACATTTACGTGAAAAAGAAAAAAGAAAAATGTCTTCACAGATAGGATTAGGAACAAAAAGAAAAAAAAAAAATGTTGCCGTGTTTCTAAAATATGATTAAACCAAAACCTTTTGACTTATTAAAACAACTTGTATTCCTCTATATAATAATTAAGGCATCTTATCAATCAACAAACTTCTTCTCCAAACAAAATAAAACTAATTAAACTTCAATTTCTCTGTTGAGAATCCAAAGATGAGACGTTCATTGGTCTTCTTGATGGTTCTCACGGTGGTCATCACCATGGTTGCAGTAGCTTATGGTTATTCTTCTTCATCAAATCATAAGTTCCCTCATTACAAATACAAATCCCCAAGTCCTCCAACAACTTATTCTCCTTACCGTTATTTCTCACCGTCTCCACCTCCTCCTCCTCCGGTTGCAGCTTATGATCGATGAACGCAGCGGAGTAAGCTCAGTTCAAGGGTCTATTTTAATTTATATGATCACTATTCTTTCTTAATTTATATGATCACTATTCTTTGTTAATTTTGTTTTCTTTTTTATTATAATGTAAAGTACAAAATTAATGGCCAGTTTTGCAAGTAACCGTGTGAGAAAGGTAAAAATTGATTGTTTAACGTTATGTGAGATGATGAATAATTATCAGACTTGTTTGCAGTAATTTCTACTAGTTTCTTCTTTATACTAATGAAATGATCAATGGATTACGACTTTGTTAGTGCACATTATAAGGTTATTTTAAAATAAATAATGTAGAAATAGTTCTATCTAAATTGCTTGTTTATGCTCCTTTTTACTTCTTTCTAATTACAAAAAGAGAAACTGTAGAAATCATATCTTTAGCGAACTTATGTTCTATCTTAATTGACAAAAAGTTCTACGAAATTTATGTCTTGTTTTTTGGCTTTGTCTGAATATTTCTAGCTGTATATAATAAAATTTACATTTTAAAAATTCTTATGATATAAAATATTACATTCAAAAGTTGAAAGTATTAGATAATTTTATTGTTAGTGGTGACCCATTAACAAGAAAAGAAGACTTGGTGGTGCTCTACTACAATGTTACTTAAAAAATTGAAGTATTATTGTTACCTTTGTGTTGACCGGCCGTATTGATTTGAAACCGTCGTGGCCGACGCGGTTTAGCTATTGATAATGAGAAGGCAAATCTTGTTTTATTCAAATAAAACAAAAGTAGCAGCTTGATAATTGTTAAGTTATTATTAGCTGTTAACAGCTAACAAATGTGTGAAACAATCAAACAGCACATAGTTTTTTTGGAGGTCTAGTATGACTTTTGGTTGCACAGAATTTCCAATACTTTAAAGTCACTCTAATCATTAAACTGTTTGGTGATATTATGATACATCACTTTTTTTCTTTTTTGTTGTTGTTGCTGATATTGGATAGAAAGCCCAGAAACAAACAAGATCAAACAGGCTTTCTATTTTCAGACAGTGCAGAAACTGGGATTGGTGGGCTAGCTAGCTTGAAATCTCCGTTATGATTATACTTCTTAAATCAATGTCACATGTTGACCTATTAAAAGGAAAAAAAAAAAAACAATGCGACACAATTTGTAAATAAAACCAAGTAATATTATTTTCATCATATGATATAGGGACATCAAATGATATACGGCCCCATGAGATATATGTGAGTATTTTGGTAAAGAGTCGATACATATTGAAATTTTTAAAAATAAGAATTTGTAATTTCATTAACGAGAGGGCTTTTTACTTACCCGGTGGGAAAAAAAGCAAGGGAGAACTTAAAGTCATAATTGAAGATCGATGTATGTAAGAAAATATCATCGTTAAGGGTTAGCCAAATTTTGCATCGAATTACAATAGTTTTTGCACTTTCTATTGGAGATCGATATGGGAAGTAAGACGAACCATATGTTTGGGTAATCTAAATCTATAAAGTAAAGCCCGTGAAACTCAACTGAATGATATTTTAAAATATATTTTTTAGCAAAAATCTCCACATGCATGTATGAATCAGTCGATTTTTAATCTTAAAAAAATGCTTGTAGATATATATATATATATATATATATATATAGACCCGAAGTTACATATGTTGTAGATTTAATCTTCAAAGAACAAAACGAGGAGATGAAAAGTCTACGTAAAAAACTTGATTGGTATATGAGTTGAAAGGTATATAACAATTGAATAATAGAAATTAAATAATGAAAAAAACTGATTTGGATAAAGTTTTCGCTTAAATAATAGTAATATGTTACAAAAGATATTTTTATATAATGACATTTTGTTTATTCTAACTATATTTTAGCACATATCGTGCTATATATAAAATGGAATCACCTTTTAGAAATGCATAAAGTTTAAATTGATGAATGCTTTAATCGGTAAAAAAAACTAACGAAATCAGTTTTTCCAAAAGTGAAAAGTTGTATACCATTCATCACCATTCCTTCAACTCAAAATGAATTGTTATGTTTTGTATATTTTATATTCTTATAACCACTTATTATATTTTTGTAAGAATCATGAAATAATGATGAATAAATCAAAACTAGTGGGTGGTGATAAAAATTGATTCAAACTGTTGTTTTGGGGGTAGGTTTAAAGACACTGGTGAGAAGTGGAAACCAATGACCTTGAAGATATATTCTAAAATTACTATTGCTGATAATGTAGATATGAAATTTTCAGGTTGTGAAATAATTGGAAGAGCATGAAGTCCATTTTCTTAGTGTTTCTTCAAACACAATCTAATCAGAAACAAGTGTAACCAAAAGTTCTCCACCACAAAATTGATTTCATGTATATGCATAATGATTAACCAATTTAGTTTTTGTCAACTTGAAGATAGACCCTGAAATGAATATATAATACTTTAATTATATTTTCATTTAAAAGAAAACAGAAATATATGATACATATATAAAATTATAGGTCAAGATACATCACCCTGTAAAGTAAGATTCAAGTTTAAGCTAATGCTTTGATTCAGTGGTAGTTTGTTAATTTTCCTTTATTTGGGGCTCTCTGTTCTCATGGGTGATAATTGCTTTCCTAGTTAGTAACCACTTTGTATTCATTTAAGAAAATGATATATATGTGAAATTAAATATATACAAAAAAACTTAATGCTTCCGTTATCAGTCTTAAAAGAATTCAATACACATGACCCTACACTTTCTACAGTAATTAACCTCACACTACTGTATTGTTGTTATCTTTAATTCTTTATTGCGATTATTTTGTGTTTCTTTTCTGTGTGTTCAATTAGAGTTACATTTACTGTTTAGGGTTAGGTTTAGCAGACGTTTGCATAGAGTTAAATTAAAAAAAGTTTAAGAGTAATATATTGTAATTAATTACTAAGAGAGATTGTCAATGAATTAACATTTTAATCTTCTTTCTTTTATCAACAATATGCAATATCCATTAATCTAACTCGAATCCAAGCGGTGACAAATTAATGTAGCACAATAATATCTTTTGATCTACTTTTATGCTAAATATTTGTCTATCATTTTTATGAAAACTGAATATTTATTCACATTGTTCTAACAACATATATGAAACCAATACATATTCGCAAATCACCTTTCAAACCAAATTAAAAATAAACTTTTGTATATTTTTTCGTAGGCGATTTTTTATGATTTTTAACCAAATCTCATAGTATATATATTTATTTTGACGTTAAAAATGGGTTAACAAACATCGGACACCATTATTTATAAGTTTTTACATATTCTAAAAGTGAGAGGATAGGTTAATAAATGGGAAATTTGACCGTTTTTATTATTGATTTTCGGTTAGAATAATCTTCACATCCTCACAGGCATGAAACCTCATGTATGTGTATATCTACCTGTTACAAGACAAATTAATGGTGAGAAAAAATGCAACAACAGAAAAAAAACTTAAAGAGGAACACATTTCTTTAGATCCCTGTTCAAAAGATGAAGTCGAAGAGATTTCAACAAAGCAAATATCTCCCATAAGACATAAGATCGTTGGCCGTCTCCATTAATTAGAATCACGGTTAAGATTCAATATTCTTCTAACTTCTTTTGTACTTTATCTATGGATGTTTTGTTTTATGATTGTATAAAAAGTTATGTTTTTTTTCTGGATGGGTGGGCTAAAGATATTAATACTATTAA
Organism: Aurinia saxatilis; assembly: GCA_900406295.1. Taxonomy (NCBI): domain Eukaryota; kingdom Viridiplantae; phylum Streptophyta; class Magnoliopsida; order Brassicales; family Brassicaceae; genus Aurinia; species Aurinia saxatilis. The sequence continues at coordinate 6,014 of OVAP01004253.1, read as the reverse complement.
TCATCATATGAGTGTAAATCGACAAGTTAAAAATCATGACCCACGTTTATATCAATAAAAACATAAAATAAAAATGGATAAAGAAGTGTAATATTTTTCCTCCATTACAACAATTTGATTTCTTCAAGTATACGTGTTGGTGCGTGAGAGGTAGTTGTGTGAAGCCGAAGCAAAACCTTCTTGCTTGGCTTAAGTCTCATATAATAAAAACAAAAACAAAAAATAATAATATGGGTCTCATGACACACGTCCATTTATTATTTATACGATAGAACTAGTCTCATATACGTCCACAATTAGTGAAAATAACACAAACATTTTGCTTACCTTGAAAATGAAGATATCGTGGAATATAAAACATGACATGCTAGCTCCATGAATATATATTGTATATATACACACACGTAAGGTTAACGAATTAGACATGTCTGTTATTTATACCTTGTGAATGAAGAAACTAATATACAAGAGTTTATATATTCAAAAAGACAAAAGAGAAAAGAAAAAAAGAACAAGTGAAGATCACTTCTTCTTTTCTTTTTTTTTTGTCTTTGATAGTTGCATCTTGGGGTCTCTCTCAAAACCGTTTTCGTCCATGACATATCAACCACCGTTCCTTCATTTGGTTAAATTCGTTATATACAAACATACATTTGTTGTTGGTGTATTTTATTTACCTCGAACCATATTGGTCGACTATAATAAAGTATTAAATGAATTTTCGTATGAAAACGCCTAGGTGTTCTTTGATGTTTTGAAACAAAGCAACACACCATATATTATAATATTATAATGTGTATAACATAAAAGAATAATTAAGGAATAGAGATTAAAAAGGAAGAAGGTTTTTATTTCTTCCCAGAATTGTAAGCAAACCATACAACCATCCCTTTCATCATCATCATCATTCTCCCTTCATCAAGTCTTCTCTCTCTCTTTTTTTCTCTTTCCCTATTATAAAAACAAACTTCACTCGTTCACATCAATAAATCGAACCTTGAGAAAGACAAACACAGAGAAACAATAAACTCAGCAAAAATGAGGAAGCCAGAGGGAAACATTAATGGAACAACAACAACAACTCAACAAGTGATCAAGAAGATGAAGAAGGGACTTTGGTCACCAGAGGAAGACTCGAAGTTGATGCAATACATGCTAACAAATGGCCAAGGATGTTGGAGTGATGTAGCTAAAAACGCAGGCCTTCAAAGATGTGGCAAAAGCTGTCGTCTTCGTTGGATTAACTATCTTCGTCCTGACCTTAAGCGCGGTGCGTTCTCTCCTCAAGAAGAAGATCTCATCATTCGCTTTCATTCCATTCTTGGCAACAGGTTTGTATTTTCTACTATCACTTTGGTTATATATTTTACATGCATCGTAACAACTATTAAAATATATTAAGCCAATTTTACTCATTTTAGCAAACCTTCATTTTCTTTAAGTTATTTTATTTGTTTCTATATTGTCTAGCGTTTTTTATTTAAACAAAAACTAGATATCAAATGTTTTTTTTTTATTAATGGGTACTCAATATGTAAATTAAAAAACTTAGAAAGCCAGTCAACAGATTTAGAACATAGACACCTTAGGACGACCAAGTTGTGAATTAGATTTTAAAGTATGTTTTTAATATAAACTATAAATTTTTATAGGTACCTATATAGAACAACTTTATTACATTTACAACCTTCATTAGGATTCATTCTTTGTTATTTTATATTGCATTGTTTTTTTATTTGCTTACAAAAATTTATATACTATACATTATTCAGTCGAAAATTACCATGATATATGTATATCGTAAAATATTTACAGATGAATAAACGAACTTCACGTGGAAGGATAGAGTTTGGTTCGAATTTTCATTGGCACGATAACTAATTAAATTCAAATGGATGAATGATTGTTCGTGAAGAAAATTTGACCCAATAGAAAATTGAATAATAAAATAATAGTAACAACCATATGTAGACAATTAATCAAAATTTTTAATAAAGCTTAAGTATGAGTACATTCACATGTAACTATATGAGTGGTCAAAGTTCGTTAATCGTGGGAGTTAAGAATTAAGAGTGCGTATTATATAACAACCAACATTTGTTTTAGTGAAAGTGACTTTTAATATCTCTTTACCACCTTTTCTTCTCTTCTTTAGGGTTTTACTTCAACTTTCATCTTTTACAAAGTTAAATATACAATTCTTATTTTTTTTCCTATCACTTATCCATATAGCACATACATTTATTAGTTTATACTTTACGCTGGACATGATTCCACAAAAAAACATATATTATAATTTTTCCATTCTAATATAAAAGTATTTTAACATTTTCATACGTACATATAACTGATGTTAAAAAGATGATTAGGGGTTAGACAAACGGTGATTTAATACCTAATATCTAAAATGTATAATCGGTGTCTAGACGATTTTTTAAGTAGTATAAGCATTTACAAATAAAACAATATGTTAAATATATATATAATATGGAATTTCATAATTTGTAAATAATTAAATTAATATATAGCACATATAATAAACTATCATGATTTATAAACAATAGATTTTTTTAAATAATATCATAATTTTCTAAACGACTAAGAAAATTATTGCAATCTAAACAATGTTAATTGATATGTCTTATATACACTGTTTGTCAAAACATATGTTGAAATCATTAAAATGCAATTTAAAAAAAGAAAAAGCCGAAAACCAAAGCCAGGTATTCTAGTATATCAAGTTGTTGTATTGCTTTTGTTTTCTTGTAATAAGACATATAAACCATGAAGTTTAGTTCAGTTTCTAGTTCCCATGCAAACCATGCAGCTAGTATAAACTTTACACAACCTCATCTCATTAAGCTATTCTACTCTCTTCTTATAGGTGGTCTCAGATTGCAGCAAGATTACCTGGTCGAACCGACAACGAGATCAAGAATTTTTGGAACTCAACAATAAAGAAGAGGCTAAAGAAGATGTCGGACACATCCAACCTCACCAACAACTCATCTTCATCACCCAACACAAGTGACACATCTTCAAATTCCTCCTCTTCTTTTGAGCTCAAAGACATCATAGGAAGCTTCATGTCCTTACAAGAACAAGGATTCATCAACCCTTCTTTGACCCACTTACCAACCAACAACAGCAATCCATTTGCAGTCCCACACATGATCAGCCAACCGTGTAATGACGATTTTACACCTTATGTAGATGGTCTTTATGGTCTAAACGCAGGGCCACAAGGAGATCTCTACTTCCCACCTTTGGAATGTGAAGAAGGTGGTGACTGGTACAAGGCAGATACTAGCAATCATTTAGAGGACATGATCAATACTACTAGTGGAGCTGGAAATGAACCTGATCAGAGTTTGAGAATGGAAGAATATTGGGACCTTGACCAGTTGATCACAACCACTGAGGTTCCTTCGTTTTACTTCAACTTCAAACAAAACCTATGAAAAATTTTACGTCATCTTATTCTTTTTTCTCTATTGCGGATTTATACTCATGCTTCTTAACAACACATAAATGCAAATATATATACATTGTTATAGATAGATGAAAGTTAGTGAGTCTTTTGTCTTTCGAATAATCTTACTAGGGCTTGACGTACGTGCCATATGTAATAATTAGTCGATGTAAAACNCCAGTCGCGCGCTCAGAGGTGGTTTCTGAGGATGGTGGAGAGCGCAGATTCGGTAGTGGTGTATTTTGAGGCGAGTCTCGATCTTCTTGGGAGATGGAAGCGTTGGCACGATGTGGATTCTGTCGAAGGTTGATCTGCGAAGGTGGTGGCGAACCTAGCGCGGGGGTGCGCTGGATAGAGGATCGCTCGTTTGGGACGACCTGAGTTGTTTCCGTTGCTGACTTTGGCAGGGGCGTTCCGGAGGTTCCCCGGGATACGCTTTGGAGGAGCCCGAGCATGGGTGATGAATCGGGTCCATGTTGGTTTGAAAAATGTAGATCGGGATTATTTGACGTAGAGGGGTCGCTCTGTGACTTAGACATTGTCGATGCTTCTCGTATGTTTAGAGATCTCTAGCCCCACGGCGGGCGCCAAATGGTGGTACACAAAGTAGGTCGGAGGGTTGTTCATGTATTTCAATGAGTAGTTCGATAGTAAAGGGGGGGCTGAGACCTTCGTTTTTGTAGGTAGTTCGGACAATGTTCTAAGAGATTTGTAGTTCGATTTTGAGAGGAAAGTGATAAAAGAATTGAGGTCAGAAATACTTTGTATTTAAGTTCGGAAACTGTTATACAAAGTGTAGCTCGGAGCGAAGAGTTTTCCCAATCCTCAAAAAGTTCAGATCCCCAAAACAATGATTACAGGGGAATATTTATACTAAAAATAGACCGACATAAGGTATTTACCATGGTTAGCTCGCCTAACCATGGTAAACTATGCTTTTAGCTTAGTGGGCCCGGCTCCAGATGTTGAGCGGGCCGAGCTTCGCTTCGTTGAGTGGGCCGAGCTCGCACTAAGGTTTTGGGTCGAGAATGGATCTTGTATGGCCCATCACCATCAGGCTTGACGTGCCATGTGTAATAATTAGTCGATGTAAAACATATATATATATATATATNCTTTTGTCTTTCGAATAATCTTACTAGGGCTTGACGTACGTGCCATATGTAATAATTAGTCGATGTAAAACATATATATATATATTCACTTAATAAAAGAAGAAATAAACACGTATAAATCTTGAGCTACTAATTACAAAATGTATAGTCCATTGCTCATTGTGTGGTCAATCTGTCACGTACGAGATAAATGGGATGTCATATTGGTTATGCCTCCTAAGTTCTCGTTATCACAAAGAATGTTTGAAGCATTGGTTCAGACTTCAGACCAAATTCTAGTCCAATTCAATGTCGCAATGATCAAACTCATCATCATATCACCGTAGAATCTATNTCCATTGCTCATTGTGTGGTCAATCTGTCACGTACGAGATAAATGGGATGTCCTATTGGTTAATTATGCCTCCTAAGTTCTCGTTATCACAAAGAATGCTTGAAGCATTGGTTCAGACTTCAGACCAAGTTCTAGTCCAATTCAATGTCGCAATGATCAAACTCATCATCAGATCACCGTAGAATCTACTGAACTCTTATCACTGTAATACTTTGTACCCTTAAAGTACCTCATTCCAGCTCAGGTTTCTCAAAGAAGTTTGCTTGTCGATTCTTGTTCTGGATCAAGTAGTTTTGTCTTACCATTCTTCTTGAAAACACAGTTCTCGAAATCTTGGTATACACATATGGCTTAGCTTCTAAGTGGTACTGACTGATTTTGGAAATGAATGCCAAGTTGTGAGATTGAAGGAAGGTGCTGATGTATTACCAATCAAAGTAGAGTCTTCTTCGGCTATCTCGGAAACTAATGTTTTCAAGAATTGCTTTATCGATATTGTTACAATATGAAAGAACCCTTTAACCATCACATCTTTACTCACTGCCATCTCTAATTTCTCCTGCGACACTACTTATGTTGCTTCTCAAAGCTTTCTTTAAACCGTCACAGTAACTTTCCAAGTACTCAAGCTTCTCACTCAAATCTCCCAATTAAGATTTCATCTAGGCATGGGCATTCGGTTCCTCGGTTCGGTTCCGGTTCGGTTCTTCGGGTCTTCGGTTCCTGGCAAAATGAAACCATATGGAACCGAAGCTATATTTCGGTTCGGATCCCAGTGGATCGGTTCGGTTCTGGTCCATAATTTGAAGATCCAAATAGGAACCGAAATCAATTTTGGTTCAGCCGGTTCGGGTAAATACCAGAAAGAAAATGAGTCGCGTGAGGTGTCTTCCTCAAATTCCGAAACCCTAATTCCAAAATGTCTTTGACCTACGAGTCCCGTCCGACCGTGAGTCTCTCTCCGAGACGAGATCGATGTTGTTTGCTCAAGGGAAGAGAGATGAGAGTTTGGTTAACGCGAGCTTGGCGGTTTCGGGAACTTATGTTGATGGGAAAGTAGTGGATTCGATTGGGAAAGAGATGAGTGGGAAAG
>OVAP01004252.1:0-14949 GCA_900406295.1 Aurinia saxatilis | reverse complement strand
TGTGCACTTGCAGTTAGAAATACATAGGGTAAAACTTTGTGTATCACATAGTCAGGTTCAAGTCAACCCTAACACAAATTGACGGCATGGGAGACGAATCTACCCTTGAGGCTCTGAAGCAAGCACTTCTTTTCACTAGCAAGCTTCGTCGATCACTGGCCAAACGGCCAGTGAACACTATCCAAGGTACCCTTCAACGGGCCATCTGATATATAGCCGACGAGGAGGAAATCCTAACCCGTTAACNGCCATCTGATATATAGCCGACGAGGAGGAAATCCTAACCCGTTAACTCAAACAAGGGAGGACGACAGGCCGACCAGCCCCTTCCGTGCCACAGCAGACTACCCGTACGAAGACAGCCACTGGTCGTTACGTCGACCATGAGGGAACACCTCAGGGTGGTTCCTACAATTACCTCGTGGATAATCCTGAAGACGACGAATGCTACTATACCGGGGAACCGCCGGAAAGAAATCAAGAAAACCAAGGACGAGGTAGAGACCGAGGTGGTGGTCGAACGGGTGGCCGAGGAAGAGGACGATCCAACCAGTGGCTCCTCTTGAATTCTTACGACGAAAATGCTTTCTGCGACCACCATCAGAACAAAGGACATAGCACCGATAACTGCAAAGTACTCGGAGCCCTTCTGGCAAAATGTCTCGCCGAGGGAAAATTGGGAGGCTTCAGCATAAAAGATTTCCCCGGATCAAAGAAAGACGACGCCCGATCAGCCCCACAGCAGAACGACGCGGCCTAACGCGACATAAGAGAGGAAGGAGACCAGCAGCAGGGTCCCAGACCTCGAATCAATATGATCATGGGCAGATCACAGTACTGCTTTGATACCGTGTCATCTATAAAGGCTTTCCAGCGACAAGCCGATTCGGTTTCTTGAGTGACAACCGATCGCGATATCCCCTCTCATAATCTGTCATTTGAGACGGAAGACGCTAAGGGAATCGTTCACCCCCATAACGACCCTCTAGTGATTGAACTTCTCGTCAATGACTTCGAAGTTGCAAGACTCCTCATCGACACCGGAAGCACGGTAGATGTCATCTTGCGAGAAACGTTTCGCAAGATGAACGTCCCCCTCACCGAGATGCTCTCCGGTCCCAAGCCGCTAACAGGATTCTCTGGCGAGACGACGATGACGCTGGGAACAATCAAACTCCCAGTTCAAGCCCTTGGCGTAACCAAGATCGTGGACTTCTCAGTTGCAGATCACCCATCAATTTACAACATCATCCTCGGTACACCATGGTTAAACGCAATGAAAGTTGTGCCCTCTCCCTACCACTTGTGCGTAAAGTTCCCGACACCGAGAGGGGTTGGAACGATTCGGGGGAGTTAGCGGGAATCCAGAATATGCCTCTTGGCCGAGCATAAGCTAAGATCCCCGATGACCGAAGAAGATAGGTTGCGGCGGTAAAAAAGAGTCGTGCAGACCACGACGACGACAAACAGCTGTCGGTTGCTTTATAGCAATACAGCTTGCGGAGTCTCCCACATGATTAACAAACAAAAACTCCGTAGTTCAGGTGCCCATTGACGACGGGCACCCATAACGGTGGGTGGAAATCGGCAGTCAGCTTCGGAATACCCTGAGCGCGGAGATTATTGAGTTACTAAAGCGCAACGCAAACACGTTCGCATGGACAGCTGAAGATATGCCCGGTATAAGCACCCAGATAGCATGTCATGAACTAAACGTTGATCCATCTTTCAAACCAGTCAAGAAAAAAAGGCGCAAGCTTGGCGATGAACGGGCTGCAGCAGTCAATGCTTAAGTCGATCGGCTGCTAAAAGTTGGATCTATAATGGAATCCAAATACCCAGACTGGATCACAAATCTCGTTATCGTCAAGAAGAAGAATGGAAAGTGGCGAGTATGTGTGGATTTCACAGACTTGAACAAAGCCTGTCCAAATGATAGCTTTCCACTCCGCATATCGATCGGCTAGTCGAGGCCACGACTGGGAACAACCTGTTAAGCTTCATGGACGCATTCTCAGGATATAACCAAATCTTCATGCATCCCGACGATCGTGAAAAGACTACGTTCATCACAGACAGGGGAACCAACTGTTATAAGGTGATGCCCGTCGGACTAAAGAACGCCGGAGCTACCTATCAGCATTTGGTCAATAAAATGTTCGCCGAACATCTAGGCAAAACCATGGAGGTCTACATTGACGACATGTTGGTCAAGTCACTGTTAGCTTATGACCACGTACACCACTTAAAGGAATGTTTTCAGAAACTCAACCTGTACAACATGAAACTCAACCCGACCAAGTGTCGGTTCGGAGTAGAATCATGAGAGTTTCTGGGCTACCTAGCCACCAAGCGCGGCATCGAAGCGAATCCCAAACAAATCGAAGCCTTCGAGTCGATGCAGTCACTTTAACAACAAAACATGTCCAGTGACTCACGGGGCGGGTAGCAGCTCTAAATCGCTTCATCTCCCGATCAACAGATAAATGTCTCCCCTTCTATAAAACACTCCGGGACACAAAACTGATAGTCTGGACTGACCAATGTGAAGGTTTTTCAGCAATTAAAGCAATATCTTAAAATCCCACCAGTTCTTTCCAAACCGGTAGCTGGAGAGCCTCTTTTTCTATACATCGTTGTGTCATTATCGGCGGTTAGCAGCGCCCTAATACGAGAAGAGGGCAACAAGCAGAGAGCAGTTTTCTACGTCATCTAGTCATTGACAGACGCCCAAACACGCTACCCGCTAATGGAGAAGCTTGCTCTCGCCGTCATCGTCTTGGAACGTAAGTTGCGTTCTTACTTCCAGTCCCACGCATTCATAGTACTCACGACGTACCCTCTCCGCGCTATTCTACACAGCCCTAGTCAGTCCAGTCGTCTTGCTAAATGGGCAATCGAGCTCAGCGAGTACGACATCGAGTATAGGCCGTGCACTGCAGCAAATGCACAGGTTCTCGCTGACTTCGTCTTGGCCGACTTCGCCGAAGAAATTGATGAAAAGACAGAACTCCCCCCCCCTGAAGCTAAGAGCAGGTTCGGACCCAATCCGATGACCTAACCATCTTCAGATCCGGTCACCGTTACCAGCACAGAGTCCAATAGGGCTGCGCTCCCATTCTGGACCGTTCACTCCGACGAATCATCCTCCAAATTCGGTTCTGAAATCAGGATATATCTAACCGCCCCAAACAGAGAGGTAATCGAGCAATCCTTCCGGCTCGACTTCAAAGCTTCCAATAATGAGTCAGAATATGAAGCCCTCATCACTGGAATTCGATTACCTCGCGGAGTGAAGGACCGCCGACTACACGCCTTCTGTGATTCCCAGCTTGCCGTTAACCAGTTTAATAGTGATTTTGCAACTCGCGACAAACGGATGAAAGCTTATCTGAGCATTATCCGAAATCTCGCCTCGGGTTTTGACGACTTCACTCTGACACAGATGTCGCGATCCGAGAATTCGTCGGCCGACGCACTAGCTGCCCTCGGCTCAGCCTCCGTGTCCGATTTTCGACGAGTTATCCGAGTAAAGCTGCTAGACATCCCGAGCATTCAAGCAACTCACCAGGTCGCACTGATCGATCCATTCCCGGGGGAAGACAACCCTGCTCCAGCAGAAATGGATCCTGGAAAGATTTCTCCTACTTATGGGTGTGATCGACCTTGGATTTCCCATTTACAAAACTTCATCACCGAAGGCACAACCCCACAGAAAAATGGGCGGCACGAAAACTTAAAGCGCAAGCGGCACGAACTTGATGCAGCCCGGCGTGTATCGGGACCCCTTCTCCCCTGCGTTGAAGGTGATGCAGCCCGGCGTGTCATGCAAGAAGTTCACGACGGATCTTGTGGAAATCATTCAGGTGGCCGTAGCCTCGCCATTAGGATCAAGACCCATGGTTTCTTCTGGCCAACAATGGTCCACAATTGCGAGCAATATGCGGCTAAATGCGAACGATGTCAGGGCCATGCTCCAATGATACACCAGCCCGCTGAACTGCTGTCTTCAGTCTCATCGCCTTATCCTTTCAGGAGGTGATCCATGGACATCGTCGGTCCCATGCCCAATTCCAAGACCAAGAAACTTCTCCTCGTCCTCACCGATTATTTCTCAAAATGGGTGGAGGCCGAGTCCTACGCCAACATCAAGGTAGAACACTTTGTCTGGAAGTTGATCATCTGTAAACACGGTATCCCGTATGAGATTGTCACGGACAACGGATCACAGTTCATTTCAGCTCGGTTCGAAGGTTTCTGCAACAAATGGAAAATTTGAGTCACCAAGTCCACTCCACGCTATCCGCAAGGTAATGGACAAGCGAAGGCCAATCATCGATGGACTCAAGAAAAGATTAGACGTTAAAAAAAGGAGATGGGCCGAAGAATTAGATGGAGTTCTATGGTCACATAGAACGACTCCTCGTCGTCCCATTGACGAAACTCCTTTCTCCCTCCTCTACGGATCCGAGTGCGTGATCCCAGCAGAGATGGAATTTCCCGTACTTCGTCGGGAACTGGCACTACAAGACGAAGGAGCTAACAACACCATGTTATTGGACCAGCTCGATTTCCTTGATAAAAAACGCGATCGCGCACTAGTCCGCCTTTAGAACTACCAGCAGAAGGCCGCACAATATTACAACTCGAGCGTCCGCCCGAGGCGTTTTCGCGAAGGGGACCTTGTTTTACGAGAAGTCTTTCAAAACACGGCAGAACCAAACGCTAGAAAGCTCGGCGCGCATTGGGAAGGACCTTACCGCGTTGCTAACGTCGTAAAACCCGGTGTATATGAGCTGGTGGCGATGGATGGTAGAATCATTCCACGATCATGGAATGTTCGGCACCTAAAGAAGTACTATCATTAACACTTGGTATTCCGCTATGGAAAACAAAACAGATAACACACTTGAACTACGGGCTTGGCTTGATCCCTACAAACGGGTACGTAGGCAGCTCATCTTCGGATGGGTCCATCTAGCCCCCTCAAAAAAAGGGGGGGGGATTGGGAGTACATCCATACTCTCCTTTTACAGCATATCCCTTGCTCGACATCCTATGCCTTAATTATTTCCAAAAATACGCAAAGCACAAGCAACACGCTACTCGTCATTGTTGGCCACAATGATGAAATTCAACATTACCTAGGTCTCTTACATAGCTTCTGACTATAGATTTCACGCGCGTTACCAAACCCAGCTAGCCTTAATCGTTGGTCGTTTATACATCCTATGGCAAAGTCTTAACGTTTGTTCAGACTAACAGAGGGGATCGAATACAGCTCGCACAAAACCCAGTTCAAATTAAAAACGTTGGTCTTATTCATACCTACACGCACCGTCCTAACGATTATTCAAGCCAACGGATGTGGTCCTGATACTAGCTCAATTATTTGCGCAACATATCTCAATCACAAGGTCACACCTCGCACTCAGCAGAGATATAACTCAAACGTTGAAACATACCAAATGGATAAAGCCGTCCAGGAAATGTATTCGCTCCAAGCGACAAGGTTTAAAACCACCTGTTCAATGTCATAAAAATAAAGGAGAGGCAACAAAGAGGAAAAAGGAGGAAATAAGTTAAACATTTGATAAACATGAAGAACTCCGGACTATTTTTCGGCGTTCGGATCTTCTGGCGACGTCACGAGCCCATCAAACAAAGTGTTGAGGCCCTTAAAGAAAGCAGTTCTCGCGGCCTCATATTTAGGCGTATGCTCAAGAAGCTCGTTCCGGAAGTCAGCTAGACTCTTCTCTTCGCCTTCGGCTTCAACCTCGTCCAAGAAGGTCAGATTGTTCGCGATCTGTCTATCATAGACAAAATCAACCAGAAGAGTCTTCTTGAGCTCCACCATTTTTGTCTTGGTTTTTTGAACTCTGGCTGCGACCTCGGCATTGAGCTCGGTCCTCGCCTTTGTTGCGGCAGCCTCCACCTCGCCTTTAAGCTTCATGATCTCTTTCTCCTTAGCTTCTTTTTCTATCTTCAGACGAAGGTTCTCCTCTTACAAATTCTTCGCACGAGTAGCAATCAAAGATAGCACCTCCTCGTGCTTTTTCGATTGTTCCGAGAGCTGGGATTTCAGATTGGTCACCTGCCCGGTCAGCGTCTTCACCGCGTTCTCATAGCTGATGTAAGTGCGGACCACCTCGGCATTGCACTATAAGTGCGATTCTATGTCAGAACGGTCTAAACTAAAAATGACTCTAACAACACAGTTCTATCGTTACCTGGAGACTTTGATATGCCACTCGACCGAACCCCTTTTGATTCATCATCTCTGACAACGGTGGAATCTTCGTACCAGGAAACTTCACCTGGGAGAATACCGCAGCAGCTGGCGCAAATTTGTCCTCCGAGATCCCTGCTGGAGACGGCTGGAAAGACGGGACTCTTCCGGTTCCTTCGGTCGGAATCTCGACTGGAGGATCGACCTTCGCCTTGTCCTACCGGGGAGCTTTTTTTTTCCTTTTCGAGTCATTGGCTTCGGTGGTCTTCTCTTTGTCCTCCTCGGCATGTTTCCTTTTAGCCGAATCCAAGTAATGTTTGATCAGAGCCGAATTTGGCGGCTTAGGCAAAGCAAGAACGCTCCCACCTGTAGCAAGAGCAGGACTGGGTCCTGCGACATCGCTCTCTTCTGTGTCGGATGGGCGATAGGAACCATCGGTGGTTTGCTAGAAGCAGCCTCGGCATTCTCCTCCACCTTCTTCTGATTCAGGATTTGCTTTCGGAAGTTCAACTCTTCGATGATATTTTCCATGTCGTTATCGCTTCCGCTAGAGCTTTCTCCTTCGCTTTCTGAAACAAAGAAACCGAGAAGTCTATTTCGAGCGTTCTCGACACGTTCAAAAGTAAAGGACTGCTCCCAGTTTGTTCCGCTGCTTCCCAACGCCTCGTAGTCGCACTCGAAGTTCTTTGGGATATCTGGTAGTATTAAATTCACTGCGCAACAAAAGAAAGAACACAATTGTTAGTCATGACTCCCTGATGAATATAAAAGGCGATAGTCATCAAGCATAACCTATTGAAATCCAGGTAGTCTTTATCGAAACATCTAACCGACCAACACTAGCTTCGCATATAGGTACGAAGAAGAAAAAATTGGACCATGAGGAGTCCCTATTTGGAAAATTATCGATAACTCGTCGATCAGCCTTATTGGAAAGAAAATAAACGCGGGGATCGCCACCCGGGGTGCGAGAGAAACACAAAAGATTTTGGTAATGCCCCATGGTGAGTGTCACACCACATTCGTAACTACACACTAAAAGACCTACTAAGTGTCGGATGGGCCTGGGGGTTAGTTGTGCGATACAAGCGTTGTGGCATCCGAGATAGTCGAGAATGACCGCTAGGATCGGGAACCAAAGGAAGCATTTGTCGATGAAATTCTCGTACATCGTGAAATAGCCAGGCGGTGGAGAATCCGCCCTCACATCTTCATCGGGAACAACGAGGTCTACTTCCTCGGATATATCGTAGTTCCTGCGAAGATCACTGAGAGTTTCCTCAGTGCTCGAGGACCTTCCGTTCTTGTACAAAGTTGGTTTTTCCCCTCGCCTATACCGGATCCTTCTCCTCTTCCGTCTCTTCGCCTTAAGAGTTTCTTCAATGTCGGCTAAGGGACCGTAGCCTTGTTGGTACTCCTCGAGCTCCACCTTCATCAAATCAACCTTAAGGTCCGTAAGAGACCTCGTCGAACAGGAGACCTCGCTGCGATTTTTCGGCGTCCCTTCGCCTTCGCGACTTCCCAAATCTTCATCACCATCATCATCGTCGCCTTCCCTCACCTCGCCATTACACTCACCCAGGTCCTCGACGGATTTATCATGAGAACGACTTCGGATTTTTTTACTTCGTCCGCTTGGCCCAGCGGTGCTACCGCTTAACGTTCTTCGCCAATCAAAGAGATCATCAAGTGATTCCGAAGATGACATTGTTCACGAAAATGCGAAGTTATATTCAGAAACTGACAAATAAAAAAGGAAACCACCTGACGGCGGCGTAAACAAGACAAATGATTGAGATTCACCGGAAATATGTCCTATCTACGACGGTTCTAACTAAAAATATGAAGAACCCTAATTCCAAAACGAAGAACAGAAGAGAGAGAAGGGAGCATACCTTGAAGATGAACAGAGCTCTCTACTTCCAAAATCTTCTAAGACAAACCGAAATGAGAAAGGGGGAGAAATGTCGAAGGGTTATATGAGCCTAGCTTCAGCATTAATGAGGTCTGCCTCGAGAACCCTCGTACTTTTTGCATTGGGAACACGTGAAGAGGTTGTTCACATCTCTTCGTTTAAGCCATATGGATTCGCCGAACGGAAACTCGTTAATGAGAATTGCTCTCCTCGCCATCATTGCAGATATAAGCACTTCGCTTATATCTTCCTACGGGCTCCTCGCCATCATTGCAAGATATAAGCACTTCGCTTATATCCTCTTACAGGCTTTTTGCCATCATTACAGATATAGGCACTTCGCCTTTAAAACCACGACAGGCTCTTCGTCTTTAAACATCTCTTTGCATCACGGAGTTTTCGCCCATAAACTTTCCAAATCTACTCGCCGTAAGCAGACCATGTTCGATCCGCCGATATCTAAACAAGTCAGTTTGACCTCACAAGGTTACCATATCATCCCAAATATCCCCACATGCCAAACTGACAAGTAAACGGTCAACTCACAAGAGCCGGACCATGAACATGTGAGGCCATAAAGAGCGAGTGACCGTGACCTCGTCATATACGCGAGGTTACGGTCAGGGTACCAAATCATGTCGTAAGTGCAAGATCGGCAATAGGAAAATGCACGACTTCGCCATGACTCTGATTGATCAAGGCGAGGATGGCGACTTATTGTATTTGAGTGCGAGGTCAAAACTGTGCACAGCCTCGCCTTTACCTTGCTCGTAATCGCGGAGTCACATGATTGGTTGCATTGTCAAATGGCGAAGTCATCATCTGATCGGGCTTAAACGGGAGGTCAATCCAGGCCCATAAAACGGAGTATGCATGAGGCCCAAGGAAAGGGCGAGGAGAAAGGAATATACGCGAAGATCCAGGAAGTTTAACTTATCTCTAGGTCGGCATAATCTCATATATATACTCTTCTAGGTTAAACTTGTATGATCATCTCTTTCTAGCCTAAGAATCCTAAAATCTTACGCTACGAAAGATTTTAACTCACAATCAATCAAAAGCAATCCTTTGCTAAGTTCTCTTCGTGTTTGTGTCTCACTCTTTGTATCGAGTCCCTCATCCAGAATCTCGAACAAATAGTGATTGTGTGATTTTACCCACACAATGGGCACTAACTCTCATTCCAGGTCCGTAAAAGGGGTTCAACGAGGTATTTTTGTATCCTAACATCAGTTACATTCTCTCCTTAAAGAAAAACAATTCTCTGCCTATAGAATTCAGAAGGAATATCCCATGGGTGTTATGGCGTTTATGGGATAACATGAATAAGTTTTTCTTTGAGGGGGTGTTGTTCTCATCACTGGAAATGATTACTTAAGTTGAAAAGGATTCAGAGGAATGGTTTTGGCACAAGTAGTGGAAGAGAACTTACTGGAGAATCAAACTATTACAACTAATTCAAGGAAGGGCAGATGGAAAAAACCACCAAGGGGGTGGAAAAAGTGTAGTATTGGGTCCTCTTGGTCGAAAAAGGATAGAACTATGGGGGAGCCAACACTAATGGTCTTGTTATGGGCCATCAGTTCTATGGTAGCGCACAAACTAACTAATGTGATCTTTGCAAGACAATTGCCTGAGCTTTTTGGGGCAGTGAATAGGCCCCCAACATGGCCGTCCTACTTACAACAATCATCACAGATTCTTTTGGAGCTTCAAAATATATGTTCCGGGAAGGTGGAAGTGGAACAAAAGGCAACAAATAGAGGAGCAAATCTCATCGCTCAAAAGTGTTACTCGAGAAGAGAGATTGCAATCATATGTGACCACAGGTGCGCCGGAATGGCTAAAGGAGGTTTTGAAAGATGATATTGTGTCCTCTGTTTAGTGCAATTTTTTGTAGTATTAACTTTGTGTTTTACCGAGTGTGGCTCCTCTCAGTGAGGTTTTGTATTGGCCCCATGTATTTCTTTTGGTAACCTCACAAGAGCTTAATATAATTCAGTTTAGATGGAAAAAAAAAAGTTTACTAGATCTTCAAAATTAATCTTTGCAAATAGTTGCCTTCCAAATGGATCAACCTACTACGAAGTGTTCATACGATTCCATAAATGTGTGGTTGATAAAATAAATAAAAAACATAGTCGAGTCAAATATCTTGTAATCATATTAAAAACATTTATAAAATAAAAATATTAAACCATAACATTAACAAAAAATATATCTTTTACTTTGGAAAATATTTATTTTTTATTCTTGTTCAAAAACATTGCAATCTGAATTATATGATTTAAAATAGTGTGTCATTTTTTTTTTATCTTACTTTAGAATAAAAAGGGCCCAACCGGGTTTGAACCGGTGACCTATTGATCTGCAGTCAATTGCTCTACCACTGAGCTATGGACCCATATTGTTTTTGTTTATATTTAAATATATATTTTTTTAGTTAATTAATTTGAGAATCTAAGATAGTCTAATTAATGGATCTATTAAAGTTTATTCAGAAACAAGGCAAATAGTCGGCACTTCGGTATCATGTTGGACGTTTTTCATGAAATCCGAGAACGTTTTCCATCCTTCTCTCTATCTTCATCCTACATAATTTTAACTCCAAGTCGGACTACTATCTATCTATATACATAAAGTTAGCTTTTCTCTCTTTTGGTGCTGACACCTTATCAACCAACTAAGCACCCAATTAATTATATACTAGTTATTACATCAACAATTATATTGAAAAATTATATTTGATAAAATAATTAATTTAACATATATTTTAAATATTAATTACATCTTTAGTTTCAGTATATTTAATTACAAAAGGAATTTCAAAAGTCATCCATGATATCAATTCTAAAAGGTTAAAAATCATATTAATATTTAATTTAAAAATTGAAAATTAATTATTTTTATTAATATTCATCTTATGACTTGAAATGAATATTTATATTGAACTGAAAAATCACACATACTGAAATCAGTTAATCCGATATTCCGAATTATACATTTAGAGCCGTTATGAAAAATCCTTGATTAACCATAACAAGAATAATAGGGAAGGTAGACAATCTTGAAAAGAGAAAACCAAATAAAATTTGTAAATAATCACATATTTTTATCTCCTTCAATTTTTCAACCTCAAAATTCCACTATTAACTTATGTAATTAGAAAGAGAGAAAAGATATCTTGAAACCTCAAACGACATTCTCTGATAACAAAAACATTTCATCGTGTGAACCATATTAGATATTTTACAAAACAAAAATATTAACCATCAATATAAAAACTTGGCAACCATTTCAAAATTGATGGTTATTAAAAAAAAACACTAAATTTAATTTTAAATAATATGTTATATTAGTAAACATTTTATTGTTTTACATTACACAAATCATAAATTATTTAATTAATGAAGGTTCATGTCAATATATTTAAATATTAAGATAAAACAAATTGATTGAAAGAAACAAAACATAATAATATCAGTCTATTTGATATGTATCCATTCATATATCAATATACTGTTAATATTGTTCGGTTAGATGAAACAAAGTGGGAAGGGAAAAAAATTCAAAACTGAGGGGAAAAAATATAACAAAAAATAAATGGAAAGTGACTATAGAGACAATCAATCTTTTGAAGTACCCGGCGACATATATTGAACAAATTTAAATATGTCGAAAATGAAAAAAAAAATATCTTAAAAATAACTACAAATATCAAAAGGATTAGTACTATTTCAAATTTTCATGGTGCTAAGAAAATAAATAATTATTTTAATTTCTAATAGGATATTAGACACCACATTTAAAGATAATTAATTATCTTATCAAACACATATGATAAATTATTGACTTAACCAAGAGTCATATCAATAAATATATGAAATAAAATTATAAATAAACAAAAATCATGATCGCAAACTAAAAAAAGTGATTAAAAAACTTAGCAAATTGACGTGGGGTAGATATATAATGATAAAAATTTCTACTATATGANAAATTGACGTGAGGTAGATATATAATGATAAAAATTTCTACTATATGAAATTTACGGTCATACAATACATTGTCAAATAGTAAATTGTAAGGACTATGTATCATAAAAAAAACTTTAAATAACATGAGAACAAATGTTCCAAAACTATACTACAATTACCAGAATATTTGTGGGATATTGTTATCTCAAGAACAAAATATATGAAAAAACATATTTAAGACATTCTGCGTGTAGCGCGGATCAACCCCTAGTATAAATTATAAAATTGAACCTTATACAATTATAATTTCATGAAATAATCATAGGATTAATGTTTTATTTTTTCAAAACAATTTTTTATTGATTAAGTTTTTAAATATTAACTATATATGATATTAAACATGATGTTAAAGGAATTTGAAAAGTTATTATATAAATTATAAATCATAGAACTAAAAACTCATACCATTAAAATTTAAATAAAAATGAAATAATTTGTTTATACTAACAAATTGCATATTTTATTTATATTCTGACAAACTAATGTATATTAATTGAAATATTATTACTGTTAATACTCCTCAGTTATATAAAATAAAGTGGGGGAAGGAATAATTTTTCAATTTTAAGGTAGAAATATAACAAAAAATTAATGGAAGAGAACTAGAGAGATAATCAGTCTCTTGAAATCTCAGACGACAAGAGATGAACGATTTCATTCGTATTTAGCACTTAGTGGACCAGCATGTCTTCGTGATAGAATAAGTAGGGAGGTAAATGAGAGCAATTGAACACTCTTTACTTAAGATAGTTAGATTGTGATTGTATTGAAGTTTAATTTTGGTTTCGTGGGAAGGTTTGTTTTCCTTTGCATGATTAATTAAGGTTTGTTTTCCTTATGAATTTAATAAAATAAAACAAAAAAATTTAAAAAAATCTCAGACAACAAGATATGGCCGGTTTCTTTGTATTTAGCACTTGGTGGACCAGCGTGACTTCATTATATAATACGTAGGGAGGCAAATGAGAGCAATTGAACATTCTTTATTTAAGAGTTAGATTTTGATTGTCCTGAAGTTTAATTTTGGTTTTGTGGAAATGTTTGTTTCCCTTTGCGTGATTTGTAATGCTACACATTAGCTATCTTATTTATTAAATAAAAGAAGATATAAAAAATCAGACGACAGATATTGAAAACAAAAAAATTTAAATACCTGGAAAATATAACAAAAATAAATGGAAGGGGACTAGAGAGATAGTCTCTTGAATCTCAGACGATAAGAGATGGGTGATTTCATTCATATTTAGCACTTGGTGAACGATCATGGCTTCCTGATAGAATAAGTCAGGAGGTAAATGGGAGAAATTGAACACTCTTTATTTAAGAGTTAAATTGTGATTGTGTTGAGGTTTAATATCAGTTTTGTGGGAATGTTTGTTTTCTTTTGCATGATTTGTAATGCTACACCTTAGTTATCTTATGAATTTAATCAAAGAAAACCAAAAAATTAAAAAATCTCAGACAACAAGAGATGGACGGTTTCATTCGTATTTAACACTTAGTGAACCAACATGGCTTCGGGATAGAATAAGTAGGGAGGCAAATGAGAGCAATTGATCATTCTTTATTTAAGAGTTAGATTGTGATTGTGTTGAAGTTTAGTTTTTCTTTTGTGGGAAGGTTTGTTTCCCTTTGCATGATTTGTAATGCTACACATTAACTATCTTATGAATTTAATAAAAAAAAGATTTTCTTAAAAAACTCAGACGACAGATATTCAAAACGAACAAATTTAAATACGTGGAAAATATAACAAAAATAAATGGAAGAGGACTAGAGAGATAGTTTCTTAAAATCTCAGACGATAAGAGATGGACGATTTCATTCATATTTAGCACTTGGTGGACAATCATGGCTTCATGATAGAAAATATCAGGAGGTAAATGGGAGCAATTGCACACTCTTTATTTAAGAGTTAGATTGTGATTATGTTGAAGTTTAATTTTGGTTTTATGGGAATATTTGTTTCTCATTGCATGATTTGTAATGCTAGACATTAGCTATCTTATGAATTTAATAAAAGAAGATAAAAATATAACACCAAGAGATGAACGATTTCATTCATTTTTAGCACTTGGTGGACCAACATAGCTTTATGATAGAATATGTAGGGAGGCAAATGAGAGCAATATAACACTCTTTATTTAAGAGGTGGATTGTGATTGTGGTTAAGTTTAATTTTTGTTTTGTCGGAAGGTTTTTAATGATACATATTAGCTATATGAAATTACCAAAAGAAGATAAAAAATATTCTCAGATGACATATATTCAAAACGAACAAATTTAAATACGTGGAAAATATAACAAAAATAAATGCAAGAGGACTGGAGAGATAACCAGTCTCTTGAAATCTCAAACGACAAGAGATGGACGATTTTATTCGTATTTAGCACTTGGTTGACCAGCATGGCTTCATTATAGAATAAGTAGGAAGACAAATGGGAGCAATTGAACACTCTTTATATAAGAACTAGGTAAATACCCGCACTACGTGCGGGTTTTATTTTGTTATACTTAAAAAAAAAAATTTAGTGATGTTTTGTTTTAATATTTAAGGTCTCCTATTTGTATATAATATAAGAACAAATTGATAATCATATTTCACAACAATGTTATATATCTTTCACAATGTTTACTTTGATAGTTCNAAGAGAAGTAGTCATGAGAATATCACTTCAAACCATACAAACTTCAGTAACTTGTGAGTGTGGGGGACGAACGGAGTATTATTAGAAAAGTTTAGAAGAAAAATATAGTCAATGATTTGA
>OVAP01004251.1:0-14949 GCA_900406295.1 Aurinia saxatilis | reverse complement strand
TCGGTTTGATAGATTGCAAAGGATCGTGAGAGAGAAGAGACGAGTAAATATCTAAGGACATAATTGTATTAAAATAAAAAATAGTGGGTATATGTGATTAAAAAAAAAAGTGTGGTTATATGTGGTTATGGGTATAGAAAATTGGGTATATTTGTCATTCTCTCTTTTGTTTGTGTCATTTTTTTTTTACATGTTTGTGTCTTTTCTTTTGTGTATTTTTGTGATGTATCATGTTTTTATCTGTTTTTAATCATGATATATGTTGGTTTTCCGAATCTTTTTGTGTGTATATTTTTTGTCTTTTTGTGATTGAAACATGTTTGGATGATGTCTAAGATATAAAGAAGTAAACAGTGGAATAAAAATGCAAAAAAATTCCTAAATGCTTTAAAAATCGTGTTATAAGGAGGTAATCTCGTTGGTACTTTAATATCAAATTTTAACACAACATAGAAAATAGTGTCAATTTCATTTTATGTTGATTTCGACTAATTTTGATAAACGGTTGAAGAGATATGATTGTTTTAGTTAAGACATATAAGAAGAAAATTTTCAATTCCAACTCAAGAAATTAAAATTCATGTTTTCCTTATTTATGGCTACAAGACTTCAAAAAGAACGTGTTTAGACTTATAAATATTATTTCTTTGCCTTTGTTTAGGCTATCATGTAATTTCTATTCATCTGTAAATTTTTAGGAGAAAATTTCTACTCCTCATTGAGAAGTTTTCTCAATCCCAATTTTTAGTTATGTTTTCTTTTTCATCTGTTGCTCTTTATTTTTTAATTATGTCTGAGTAGATTCATGATTGAGTTGTAGGGTTTCACAAGAATTATCTTCTAATTATCCCTCTATGGTTATTTTTATTGCTTGAACTAGACATACAATTTGGTTGGAGACTTGAATACAGGCATGCAAAGTTTGAAGGTGATAATCTTACCATTCCGTCTACGATTAATAGTAATCACACTGACACCAATCATCCTTTACAACACTATTTGAATGTGATATACGAGTTGCGTGATGTGATCTCTTCGGTGTGCTTCATATTCCAACATCCAGAAACGAATACTTGTGCAGATTTACTTGCAAAGCAAACCGTATTATTCGAGAAGATTATAGTTTTGTTTCACTGTAGTCCTAATTTTTAATTCCTCTTGTAATCTATGAGAATGATATCTTGATTAGTAGCCTATAGTTTGCAATAACCACTACAAGATTGCAGTATCCAAATTCTATAACATATCGTTAGGCTACATGACATGCAAAAAAAAATCCATGATGCATTATCTACCATAGAGGAAAATCTGAAACAGTATCTTGTAACTTTCTTATCAATCGGCTTGTTTAAATTAAAAGAGACAATTTTAAAAAAATGATTANAAAAAAAAAAAAAAAAAAAAATTTTAAAAAAAAAATTAAAAAAAAAAAAAAAAAAAAAGTAGAATTAAAATGCTAGCTAGATATCCCACTTGTGTTTTTTTGTGCTCTAATCCATGTCCACAACCACAAATCTCAATCATATATCTATCTCCAAGTCTCTATCTAAAATTAAATCAACATATAATATACAAAATTATAAAGTTAATTTACACTAAAGCACCTTTTAAGTTGGATAAATATGAATATCAGCTCAACATTTTCTGTATTACCTAAGAGGAATATGTAATGGCATATACTTATGAAAGTTTATATAGCTTGTAACTTCGTAGCGATTAAGCACTGCCAAATAATTAATTGTATCAAATATCAATACAATCGTTAGACTATCTCACAATGATAATTAATACAGTCATACACTATCTTAATGATAATTAATACAGTCATACACTATCTTAAATCCAAAACCAATGGGGCCAACGACCCTCACAGTTGGAGAATTGGGTTTGAGTTATTACATTTACATATAAAAATCTTGTTTTAAAAATTCACTAAAAGTTGCTAAACATGGGACTAAACTAAAGATTAAGATTAGAGAAGATTATGAGGACGAAAAAGACAAAATCTAAATCCAAGACGATAACGTTTGTGGAGTATAAGCAAAAAGAAGCAATATCTCAGAGATTACTAACATCTGTTTCATTTCGTCCTTTTATTTTTGTCTTTTTGCAAAACGAATAATAAATGAATAAATCTAATTAAAGAAACTAAAAAAAATACAAATGAAGGTCCACAACACAAAATATGCAGACAAGATTATCGCTTAGATCTTGAGAAATCAATTGCATTACCAAAAGAGATTTTGCATATATGACCTGTAAAGAATAAAGAGATGAAAATGAAATAAAAAGAATAATTATCAAAACAACACAGATCTATCATCTTTTTACCGTCCACTATTAGTAGTAATCATAATTACGTTGTACATATATAGCAATTTCAGTGACTTTATCTGCAATCATTTCCAAAAATTAAGCTCAATAATAACTAAATTAACTTTCTTTATAGAAAAGGTTTCTTTTTAAAATAGAGAGAATTATTAAGCGACACAACACATGGAAAGAAGCAAATAATACAGATTTATAAAGCAACAAAACAAACACAAAACACAACACTGCTTTACAACTCTACACACTGGCCAGACCTTCATAATAGAGATATACAACTCAACAATGTAAAATAAGAATCATACACTAATAGATATCAAGTTGTAATTTAATGGTTTTGTGAAAAAGAGAGATCAAATGATTTTCTAGGAAGAAATGGTTGTCGACACACAAACATACTGTAATTGCAATTGGAACAAGATATGGTCAGAGGCACAATCTGTACAGAGGAGTGATGGAATTGGATAAGCTCTTTCTGGGTCCCAAATTCCTCAATTCATTTTAAGAGATAGAGAAAAAAGAACTTTCCAAAACCAACAATTAATAATGATCTCTAAATATATAATTTCTAGTCCCCACTAACTCACTAAGTGCACCAAGCTATATATATAAGACACCACTTTGAATCACCCAAGGCAAGAAACCAAACTAAAACAGCACAAGAAACAAGCAAAAAGAAACAAAGAGATTTTGATCTTAAAGATGTCTTCAGGTCACTTGCCTTCTTCATCTCAAGTCTTCCAAGAACAATTCATCAACAATTTCGTCTCCAGAAAATTGCTTCAGCAGATCCCATTTGCTCACACCAGTCAACAAGAAAATGGACCTGATAAGAACAACCTGAGTGGCAACGTTCTTATGCTTCTCTCGATCCTTGTTTGCGGTATCATCTGCTCCCTCGGGTTGCATTACATAATCCGTTGTGCATTCAGACGTTCCTCAAGTTTCATGATATCTGATCCCATCTCTAGCCCGTCCACACCAAGCGGTTCAGAAGTAAACAAAGGGATCAAGAAGAGAGCTCTGAAGATGTTCCCAGTAGTGGATTACTCACCTGAGATGAACCTGCCAGGTCTTGGAGAGGAGTGTGTCATTTGTTTGTCTGATTTTGTGGCTGGAGAACAGCTACGGCTGCTTCCCAAGTGTAACCACGGGTTCCACGTTCGCTGCATCGACAAGTGGCTTACACAACATCTGACTTGCCCGAAATGCAGACACTGTCTGGTTGATACATGCCAAAAGATCTTAGGTGACTGCGATGAAGTTGATCAAGTGGAAGCAACATCAACGGAGAGCATAGCTATCAGAATTGCTCCTCTAGAACCTGAAGCAAGAGTAGACAGATTTAGAGGAAGCAGCTAGCGTATGCTCATAAAGTACAATAAAATTTCAGTAGATTTGATCTTTTAGATTTGACACTATTTATGTAGCTAGCCATAGAATTCAAAACTCGAATAATCCAGATTTTTTTTTTTCTTTTAGTTTGCCTGAAGCCCAAAGTGTACAAAGAGAATATATCTTAAGTCTTAACTTCTCAATAGCAGCATAAGTTCAACAAAAGTTTCTTTGCTAAGACCATCCTCATTGCTGGTCTCTCACATAGTCTCTCCAAAAACTATAAACAAATAAAAATTGTTTTTTAATTAAGTGAGTCTCTCGTATTGAAGAAAGAGAGTATTGAGAGGCTCTCATTTGAGATTCACAACACTCTCTCTCCATCATAAGAGACTAATAATATTTTACTATTATTTATCTATACATACATTCATCTTTTTTGTTGAGAGACTTATGTGAAGAGACTACCAATGCGGATGGTCTAAGTTTCTTCTCAATTCAATTGTCATTCCAAACTAACAATTCAAACTTTCATCTTACGTGAAATTTCATACAGGCTAATCATCAAGAATTCCTCTGCATTTTCATGTCACAGTCACAAAGTAGAACCAAAGAACCAATACTTTAAAATCTCTGAAGATAACGGTCTCACTGTAGCCCTGGGAAACTTTAACCTATGAGTGATATTGCAGAAAAAAGCAGGACTAAGACTACAAGATCCGATTAGTTCTGTCCTGTTTGCTTACATATCTAAATCAATCACTCACAAACTTGGTAAAAAGCACTAACTACGTGAAAATACCGACCTGCAGTAACTCATCTGGTCAAAAAACGAATGCTGGGATTCCTACTCTCAATGATAGATATAAAAAAAGATGGTGTGATTGGAAAGAGATATGGACCCAACCCACGATAGGGGAAACCAACCCACTTTTAGTGTATGAGGAAATAGTCAAACCTAAAAGCTAGGCTGAGAAATGCATATATATTTGTAATATTAAGCATAACAACAACATGGTATGACTGTATAAGAAAATAGCAAAACAACATATACTTTTATGCAACAGATTAAGAACTGCTAAATGAGAAAATTGCATCCACCATAAGCTAACAAAATCTATCAAGCAATGCTATAGAAACATTAATCTGTAAATAAATACCAACCCTGACAGTTGACATGAGTGTTCAATCCGAATGTCATAATGCAAATAGTGACACAAAAGGAAGATGAGAGACAGCATTCAATCCCATCAACATGGACATGATAAATTTCAATAATTCTGTACATAAGCATCTACATGACCCAATGAGCCTGTGTCCGTGTTGAATTTACCTCAACCAAGAGAAGTCTAAGCCTAACAATTTTAATGGACAATCCTCTATCTCTTATTCTGACACTTGTAGAAATAAAGACAAACTTAGCCTACTTTAAGTCAGCACCAATGACATAGAAAAAGTCCTAAAAATTGGACATAATACATATATATACTTATTTATTGTCAACTCGAATAGAACTTTCAATCCTGAATTCCTGATTTTTAACAGATTCTCCAAATATAAAACTTCCTATCCTGAAACTGAATAGTGTATATATCAACAAAAGCTAAATGAAGCAGGAATCCACATCCCTAAGGTAGTAATAATTGCTTTAATTATGAGCAACAATGTTGAGGCTAAAGTTTAGATGTCACTGTAAGATCTTGAAAATACTGCAGCTTAAAAGCGAAGAGGTGTAGCTCTTCTCCTTTGAATCTTAGCTTCTGTCCCTGGTTTCTCCCACGCAAAGAAGTCTAGAAAGGTGGGATTTCATAAACTAAAGGGGATCCAAGTAATGCTTCAAGATCCTAGGCATTTGTGATTGGATGGTATACAAGAAATTGTCAACTAACATTATTCAACACTGCTCAACTAACAAGGTGGAGTTTAACAGTAACTGATACTGTGCATAGAGAAGAAGTAACACTCTTTCATTACAGAATTATGTGGTTTACAGGTACCAACGGTCCCTTATGCAACTGAGATTCCCAGATGGTCTCGAATGTAACATACCATTGTCTGTGTGTTGGTGAGTGCAATTTTCCTGTACTATTTCGGGGACCACAGACTTTGCTGCAACAACATTGGTCAACTGTTGCAGTTGACTAGCCTAGTGGACTTAAGTTCTACGGCTAAGACA
The DNA here is from genome assembly GCA_900406295.1 of Aurinia saxatilis. Classification (NCBI taxonomy): domain Eukaryota; kingdom Viridiplantae; phylum Streptophyta; class Magnoliopsida; order Brassicales; family Brassicaceae; genus Aurinia; species Aurinia saxatilis. Next base: position 9,110 of record OVAP01004251.1, on the reverse strand, counting down.
AATGTTGAGCCTGGCTAAGAACAATAACACATTTTAAATATCAACCATTTAATGGAACAATTTAGAAGAAACTAAAACGTGGTGCACTTAATGTGTATAGTATTGAATTAATATAGTATTATTTTGGTGGCAGGAGGAACTATCTATTATTAACACTATGTAGATACAGAAGCACTACAAGGCAAAAAGAATATCCAACAATAGGTGATAGTTTTTTTAAATATATCCAACAACAGGTGTTTTAAGCAAAGATCTCTTGTTAGACTAAAAACTTCTGTCAATAAGAAGAATTATGTCTCGATTTTGAGGTTAAGATCATTGAGAACCATGCAAATAATAAATGGAAAAATTGTGTCGACGTACCATTGTAGAGGAAAAGAGCTGGACACAAAAGGATGTGCCAATTCATCCGAGCACAGATTGAACTTCTCTACATGATCAAGAAAAAAGAAAGATTAGTAGGAACAATTGAAAAATACCCTACTAGAAAAGTTCACCAAAAATGGAACTGAAAGTTAGCGAATAGATTACAAGAAAGACAAGTCAAAGTTTGGGCATTAACAATGTATTAGAGAACAAGAAATTCTCGCATGGCTCTTCAAAGACATTGAATGAAGCCAAACCAATTCAAAAGCAAAAATTATCTAAAAAAGGTTGTTAAGGTGGCTGTTCCAAGGATACTCCAGTTATCTAGAAAAAATCACATGAATTTGATTTTGACAAGATATATAATATTACACACTAACAGTTACATTTCTCTCGACTCATTCAGAGAGATATAGTAACCTGATACATTAATTGATGGGTTGATGCTCCAAACTCTAAAGTCTAAACTACTCACATCTTAATACTCTTTTCTTTTACTCCATCACTATAATGATCACAAGGGACGAAAACCACTAAATCAAGAATGTTAACCAAAGAATAATGCACGAGTATCACATGATATTCTAAGCAACATAAAGATAAAGGCAAAGTTTATCACTTTCAGAAAGGCATAAAAAGAGACCACAATTTGTTCTTACCAGCTATATGGAACCTAGTGGCACAAAGAAAAGAAAAGAGAAATCGTTTTCAGATAGGTTTCCAGCCTTTCTGTAATTTTCAGAGTGAGACTTGTGAGAAAGGATGTATCTCCCCTGCTTTGGAACATCAACTTTTCATCCCAGAATACATAAAAATCTACCCCAAACTAATGCAGTCAGTAAAAGACAATATATAATAAAGTAAGAAAAAAGAAATTATTTAAATCATTTGCTTTAGCTATGAATCAAATCAGATGTACATAAAGGAAAAGAAAGAGAGCCTGTAAGAGAAAGGAGAGGAGCTGGACACTAGCGCTAGTAGAGTTATCTTCACTGATAAAAGTAGTCTTTAACAGGAATCACTGGAAGAGCCTTTCGCCCTCAGGCCTGCTCTATGGACAAATTTTGGTTTACGGTGGAGAGGCCTGGCTTTGTGTTTGCAAGGCAACAAGAACTATAGACTAAGCCTCACTGGCTTATATCGTCGTAGGAGTTACGAACCGTATGCTTCATATATACACTGAGTACACCTTTCGGCATTCAAGGCCAATTTTCTTTCACATAAGAATATGTACCAACTAACCAAGAACACCATATCGATAAATATAACGTATATTGGTGAACTTGTAGATCTAAATCAAAGATAATCAGCATAGAGGGATATCACTGCATAACTTATTTTGCATAAAACATTTTTGGATTAACATATACTAGAAGCCCTAATGGTAAGAAAAAGCAAAGAGAGGCCAGTGACATGACCCAAGAGCCAAGACCCAAGTGATGTATAAATCTAAATGTTATCTCAAAGATAGGAAAGTCCATGGCTGCTCCAGCTAAAGCTCAGGGGTCCCTATGAGCAATTCTCTGTGATTTGATTAGCTAAAGCCACTGCCACATGGCAATAATATTGCAAGAAATTGTACGTTGGACCCATTTTCAATAAGACAGCACAATAGGATTATATAAACTCAGTGGAGAATCCATATTAAATTAAAATAAAACACTAAAGGACCTAGCTAATTTTCCCAGCATATTCCACCAACCATAATTCAGAAAATTCAATCAAAACTATTTCCGATTAAACGTCATAAAGTATATGAACCTTTACCTTTCCACTATATATAGAACCTGTAACAACAACCTAGAAGATCTATCTATCTACCTCTTCAAACTAGGTTATCATGTCAACTGCAACTTCAGTTCCCATTCTCAAACCAACTGAGCTCTTCCAAGATATTCTTGGAAATTTCTACTCAAGAAGACTACTGTTTCATAGATCTTTTCAATCGCCTAGCACCGCATCACCCCCATATGCAGATGCTCATGAAGCACCTCACTCCTACGCACATCATATGAGCTTCGATGCAAACGTTGTTATGGTCCTATCAGTCCTCTTATGTGCACTAGTTTGCTCACTTGGACTGCATTCTATCATAAGATGTGCACTGAGGTACACCAACTTATTACCATCTGAAGCTAGTGACGAGCTTGCAGTTCGCTTGGCCAACACAGGAGTCAAACGAAAAGCCTTGAAGAGTTTCCAGACAGTAAGTTACTCTACAGAACTGAAGCTGCCTGGTCTAGATACGGAGTGTGCCATATGTCTCTCGGAGCTTGTATCCGGAGAGCGAGTCAAGCTACTGCCAAAGTGTCACCACGGATTTCATGTCCGGTGTATAGACAAATGGCTCAGTTCACACTCATCCTGTCCCACTTGCAGGCACTGCCTTATTCAGACTTGCCGAAAGATAGCTGGCTATAGTGAGATGACCTCATCATCTAATCAACCACCACAGGACAGCGTTAGCCTGCATATAGCACCACTTGTACCAGAAAGATTGCTACGCGGTTTTCACTGAACACAGTCAACAAGGCTTAGGTTCCAGTTATGTTTTAGAATCTGATACATATGTACTGCCACACCTTTCGAATTAGTCGAGATTGCAAACTATCTGCATTTCAATATTCAAAACAAGCTATCATTTCCACTGTAAAGTTTTAACCATTATGACATGTTGCTTTCTTCACTCTTTAATGCCTGAAAGGGTGCATTCCACAAAAGGACATTCCAATAGAAGATTTTTAGATTCACGTGAGTGAGAGAAATCATAAACAACTTAAATTCCACAGATAAGGAAGCTGAGAAGACAAAACACTTAAACCAACGAATTAAGTGGGAGCAGCCAATCAACTTAGTCAACTAATAGGATTCCTTAATCTCCCAGCTTTAACACAGGCTATAAAAAACATGCTGTGCCACTAAACTCTTGTTTAATAGTGATTATCATATTGATTAGTGCCCATCTATGTAAAAGAAATAATTTAGCCCTCAAAAAGAAGACTTCTCTAGTTTCGTTATCAACCTTTAAACATATTGAGTAGACTGTGATAATGATCAGACAGTATAAAACATGTCACATTAAGCCTCAAAGACCCCACAAGAGAAAAAGGCGATTGATATAATCCACCCGAATGAGAACAAGCCACAGATTGAGAAAGATATAGGTTACACCTAGAACAACGGTATAAAGTAAAATGGGATCTGAGCATGAAACCACCATAGAGTCAAATCACATGATAACAAAATTGGGTGGCTTTTTTAATATTGTACTAATCATAGAAAGTAAATGGTACGATAAATTAAGAACCAGCATTAGTGCCTTTCAAATATAAAGATCTGTTCTACCAAATTGAGAGGTCACAGAATCTGGACCATTAAAAACCAAAAGACAATCATCTAACACTAAAACCCCACTGAGAGGGCAGTAAATGTAACAGTACTCCAAAGTCGGCTTAGAATATTCGAGAGATACAACTAATCAGTACAGTGGAAGAACAAAAGGGGTATACTACAGAAACTGCATCAAACCATGCTTAAAAGGTCCATACTTTTCCAAATCTAACACAAAATTCAACTAGAAATCAACTTTGACATCTAAAAATGGATACGAAAACTCGGAAATAAATGGTTGAAATTTGTGAGTCTGAGAAACAAAGCATATAACATAGACATGGATTATCATATGCTTTGACAATATTAAGCCTAGAAAAAAAGAATCAAAGATTTTTCAATTTGATTATTTATAGGCTTTGACAAGAATGAAACTTTCAAATGAGAACACATCTCAAAATGTTGAACTAAATACTAAAGCAAAATGCAAAATAACCAATCTAAAATTGAATACACCAGTTCTGAGATGTAGATTGCTACATTCAATTAAACAATGTTCTTCAAATCAAGCAAATTCAGAAAAATTGGAAGAAAACACATATAACACTCGGATCGAACAATGAAACGAGAAAGCCAAACAGAAGCAATGGAATTAAAATGTTCGAGTAACGCCCTAATCAAAATACATACAACATTCAAATGAATTAGGCTTCAGGAAGAGGAATTTTGAGTAGAATGATACCTCCATTGTTGATGAAGATCTGAAGATAAATCGTCACTTCGTTGATTGGCGCCAACGATTTTCAGGAGAGTCTGTCTCTCTCGGCGACTAGACCAGTAGTCGTCGGCAGATCAATTTGGGCCTATTAATAAAGCCCATAATTGCGATTGTTGTTCTCTTTACAAGTAAAAAGCTAAGAAACTCACCAATAGTTGCTTATTCAAGTAATTTTGGGTAAGTTTCTTAGTTTTTAAATCAACTCTTTACATATTATATTATTTTTTTTTAATTTAATATTTCTTAAACAACTTCTTGAAAATCATGGATGGAGATGTTTTTAAAGAGTTTAACTTCGTATAATTGATGTAAATACCACTAATGTTTTTGAACAATATGTTGATCAGTTGATGCGTGAGTTGCGTGTATTCACGCTCCAAATTGTGAAAAGGAAAACGAACGAAAAAGAATGGAATTCCTCCATGTTCCTTAGAAAATACATCATTTATAAAGAGTTTTTTGTACTTATAATTTCTTTCATTCTTGTTTATACAATCAAATTTTAAAAGGAATAAAAAACCCCACTTTTTATTTTCTTTTTATTCCTCAAATTTTATTTCTTTTCATTGCTTTTCTTCTCGTTCCTCATCATTCTTTTCATTCCTATATTGGTCACTAATTAGAATCTTAGTATTCACTAATTTAAATAATTTAAATACATTTTGTAAATAGTGTGTAGAACATGAATTCTAAAATGTCATTTCACAACATCCGAGTCTAGTACTCATTTTCTACCTAATCGAGTCTGTCAAAAATCAAAATCTTCTTTTGTTTAGATTCATTTTTATTTACGTGGGGTTGTTTGACTAAACAGTTGATAATATTAAGTTGGATTAAGTGAATGAGAAACTGATTCAGAATGTTCGATTAGGACTCTGAAATTTAGTACGTTACTACTGTTGGTTGTTTGTCTTAAAGATGAGTTCCATTACTTCAGACAAAAAAAAATTGTATTGCCAAAGACTTTTTAATTTTTAAGACTGTAAAAAAGTTTGATGAAAAGTTCTCCACTGTGCCTTTTAAGGAGTAAGCAGGGGCGGACGTACATGTCTCAACGTGGGGGCAATTACCACCACCAACTTTTAAAAATCATGTATTTAATTTATGCACCCATTAGAAAAATTTTGTTTGCCCCCATTCATACACTTTTGTGTATTTTTATTATATGTTTGTTTTTTTTATTATATTTAATGTTTATATCCAAGCTCGTACAAGTTTTGTGAGCCCATTTGTGTTAATAAATTATTAGAAATTTTACATTAGTTAAAAAGATTGATTAATTTTTTTCATTAAAACCATAACCAAAATTTTAAATCCTAATAATTACTTTCTCAATCTCTCTTTGTTGTCATCGTTGCAGGCTTACAGCAAGAGATAAGAAGAATCTTTGACCAATTTTTCAATTTAAATTTGATTTTTTTTTTCCATATGCATATAAACACTATTTCTTTATTATTGTTTGACTGATTGTAGAAATTTAGGATTCAATTAATTTTCTGAGGTAACAAAAGTCAATACAGTTTTAGGTTTATTCAATTCGTGTGTAATTTACAAATTGTATTTGTATATATTTTCGAACAATTAGGACTTGATAATTTGTTACATTATGTTATGCAGTTTTGATGATGAATTTCACATGCTCAGCTCTCGTTTCTTGTAGAGAGTTTGTCGTCTGCTTTCTTTTTTTTTTTTTTTTGGGAATATGAATTCTTTTCTAACTTTAATTTTATAAATTATCTTCAGCCTTTGGTAAAATTGTATTGTTATGGTTTCAATAATTTGTTCAGTTGATAAATAACTTTTTTTTTTGTAGATACGTAATGGAACGATTTTATAAAAGAAGTTTTGTTTCACCTTCTTCTACCAATGTCGATGATTCATTGTTGCCTCCGGATCCCGCTAAGAGAAAGGAAATAATGAACTATCATCCAGATCAAAGAGATGAGATAAGACGCATATATTTAAAGAGAGGTCCATGTCAACCATGTGATCACGAGTTTAAAAAAGATATTGATAGGAAAAGCAAATAGTAAGTTCAACGCAACATGGTTTAAGCGGTATCCTAATTGGTTAGAGTGTAGTGTATCAACAGAAAGAGCATTTTGTTTATGCTGCTACTTGTTTAAAGATGATGTACGAAAGCAAGGTGGGAGTGATGCCTTTGTGAGAGAAGGATTTAATAGTTGGAATAAGCATGAGAGATTAAATACTCATGTGGGTAAACCCCCAAACAGTTCTCATCTTAGTGCTGTTGAGAAATGTGAGAACTTGAAGAACCAAGGACAATCTATCGTCCATGCTTTGTTTAAGCAAGATGATGTTGTGAAGAATGACTACCGGACTCGTCTAAATGCTTCAATCAACGCTTCTAGATACTTGTTGCATCAAGGATTACCTTTCTGTGGTCACGATGAGACTGCCGATTTGGCCAATAAAGGAAATTTTTTAGAGCTAGTGAAATACACAGGAGAACAAAATGAAGCTATACGCAAGGTTATTTTGAGTAACGTTCCAAAGAATAACCAAATGGTTTCTCCAATGATTCAAAAAGACATTGTACATTGTTTTGCAGAAGAAGTAGTGAAATCCATTGTAGAAGAAATTGATCATGGTGTTTTTGGTTTATTGGTTGATGAGTCTGCAGATGTTTCTCACAAGGAGAAAATGGTTGTCGTTTTCCGATTTGTCGATAAGAGTGGACTAGTCAAATAAAGATTTATTGGAGTTGTTCATGTAAAGAAAACATCATCGATAAGTTTGAAGTCTGCTATTGATGATCTATTTGGTAAATACGGGATGAGCTTAAAAAAGGTGAGAGGACAAGGATATGACGGGGCAAGTAATATGAATGGTAAGTTTAATGGGTTGAGATCATTAATTGCTAAGGAAAACAGTTAGGCATATTATGTACATTGTTTTGCTCATCAACTTCAATTGGTTGTTGTGGCAATTTCAAAAGAAAACTTGGAGATTGGTGATTTTTCGATCATATTTCTACATTGCTTAATGTGGTTGGAGCTTCTTGCAAACGACAAGATATGGTTCGAGACATTTACCGTGAAATACTGGAGGAAGGAATTAGGAGTGGTGACATCAAGACTGGGATAGGTTTGAATCAGGAACTTTCCCTTCAGAGGCCTGGATCTACTCGTTGGGGTTCTCCATTATAAAACATTGCTGCGGTTGGTAGAGTTGTATTATGCTATCATAATGGTTCTTGAGAATGTTCAGATCAATGGCGTTGAAGCTTCAAAAAGATGTCAAGCATTTGGTCTTCTCAAATATATACGCACATTTGATTTTGTGTTTAATTTGCATCTAATGCTAGTTATCTTGGGGCTAACTGAGAATTTGTCTATGGCTCTACAAAAGAAAGATCAAGATATTTTGAATGTCATGTCACTGGTTGGATCCACTAAACGAGAACTACAAAACCTTAGGGATGATGGATGGGATTCACTTTTGACTAAGGTTTATTCTTTTTGTAAGAAACATGATGCTACAATGCTCTTCATGGAGGAAGAATTTATTGATCCAAGGCATCCAAGAAAGAAAACAGGCATAACAAATATGCATAATTATAAGTTCAACTGTTTTTACGTTGTTATGGACCAGCTGCTTAAAGAATTCAGTGATCGTTTTACTGAGGTAAACACCGATGTTCTTATTTGTATGACTTTTTTAATCCCAATTGACTTGTTTCATGGATTTGACAAAGAGAAGTTGGTGAGACTGGCTAATTTAATCCATATGACTTTAGCTATGGAGAAATTTTGTCTCTTGAGCAGCAGCTTGACGGTTTAAAGATTTGAGAAGTCTTGGCGATCTCTCTTGTATGATGGTGAAAACTCAAAAACATGATGCACATCCTCTGGTTTACAGGCTTTTGAAATTAGTTTTAACTTTGCCGGTTGCTACATCAAGTGTCGAAAGGTGTTTATCTGGAATGAAGTTAGTGAAGACAACTACACGTAACCGAATTGGAGATCAGTTTCTAAGCGATTGTCTGGTTTGCTATATTGAAAAAGAAATGTTTGAATCAGTCACAAATGAACTAGTGATAATAAGATTTCAGGTGATGAATGAGCGTAGAGTACTACTGTAATTTTTTTTAAGTTACAGACAATGTTTCCTTTATTTTGTTTAATCTTTTAGATTCTTAAAAATATGAGAGAATGACAAATATACCCAACTTTTCATACCCACTAATCACTTATACCCAAACCCTTCTTTTTAATCACATATACCCAATATATTTTATCTTAATACCATTCTACCCCTAATTCTAAATATATTTTCGTTCGATCTTCTGTCTCCGGCGACCATCTCGTCTCTCTCCGGGGATAACCTTCGATCTCTTCTCTCTCTGGCGACCTTCTCCTCTTTCCGGCGATAACCTTCGATCTCTTCTGGGAGCCACTGTCTATTTTCTCCTCTCTCTTCTCTTCGGCTTCTCTTCTCATCGTCGTTGTCGATTTTCTCCTCTCTCCTTCTGCGGCTTCTCTTCTCATCGTCGCCGTTGATTTTCTACTCTCTCCTTCTCCGACTACTCTTCTCATTGTCGTCGTCGCTCTTCTGTGTTTGCGAGTATATGATTTGTTCTAAGTCAACGATTATCGGATTGATTCTCACCATT
>OVAP01004250.1:0-14949 GCA_900406295.1 Aurinia saxatilis | reverse complement strand
GATTGAAAAACCCCTAAAAACCCTAGTTAGTTATAGATTACAGTAGAAACCTCAAAAACCAATATTTCCATTTATTTAGAATTTATTAAACTAGTTGCATATTTATTTTCGGTCTCTGTGGGATTCGATCCTTAAGTACTATAACTGATAAGTTGCTGTGCACTTGCAGTTAGAAATACATAGGGTAAAACTTTGTGTATCACAAACAAAATCACAAGGAGACTAAGATTATCATCTGTTTTGGAAATGATTGAATTGAATAGAAAGTTTGTCTTTCTTAACCAAAGGGATGGACGCCACGACCTTTCTGGACGTTGAAGGCGGAGATGGATTTCCACAGGAGATTCCTTTGACACATTCGAGTCTGGACGTTGAAGGCGGCGAACCTAACTTTGGCGAATGTTCCTTCTGCCAAAGTCCTTTCAAGCTCGTATTTGAGTCATACACAAAAAACTCACTGGGTTCAATTCCTCACCAGTCCCATCCACAGGAGAAGAGAGAGGAGAATCGAACCTGTTTTGACATATGAGGGAGAAAGAAAAACGAAATCAAGAGAGAATCGAATTGAGGGAGAAGCGAATCGCTAGATTGAGTTTCATATTATCTTCTTGTTTAATTTAGGAATCGCGAGATTGAGTTTTTTTGGGAACTAGTCCCGATTCGAGAAGAGAAAGACATATCTGTTTTTGGCGAAGGTGGTGATGATATCATCAGATAACGATACTTCTCCATATCTGTTAACGATATCATCAGATCTGATATCGTATTTGGGAACAAAAATCAAACCAGTCGCGATTCGAGAAGAGAAAGACATACCTATTTTTGGCGAAGGTGGTGATGAGCGATGCAAACCAGAAAACATGGGCTGATGAAAGATGAAGCAGATGGATGAAATTCTCCAGAAAATCGCCAATTTAGATGATGAACTCTATTTTGAGATGATGTGTAATATTTGATTTACAGCTAGGATACCACGATTACACACCATCAACTTTGGCTATTTTCTTAACACTAACTTTTGCTGAAGGTTTGACACATCAGCAAAGTCACTTAATTTACTTGTGAATTAATAAGAACATGGATTTTAGTCTCCGTTATATGAGAGAAAATTACAAAATGTAAAGTATTTTATGTTTACAAAATCATATTCGAAAGTATCAACAAAGCATGAATCAGTTTAGCCTATCATGAATTGGTGTTGATATGAGAGATTTTAAATTTTTTTACATGGTATCAAAACCCATAATCTCGTAAAAACGAGATATATATTGACAAATATACTCTTTACCAATGAAATCAGATTTGAAAGAAAAGTATTTTATTACAATGTCACATTCGAAAGTGTAAGTGTATCAACAAAGCATGAACCAGTTCAGCCTATCAAGAATTGGTGTAGATTTGAGAGCTTATAATTTTTTGCCTGGTATCAAAACCATAATCTATATATATAGACAAATCTACTCTTTAATTACCAATGAAGTTAGATTTGAACTTTGTACGAAATGAATGGATAAAATTATTAGACAAAAACTATTTTTTTTTTTGTGATAAGATGTTAAATTTATTCAAAACGACTGTTTTACAAGTAATAGAAGTACAACCATGTACAATCTATACAACTTCTATTATGTACTTCTAGCATGAAACCATCTCCTCATGGCCTCTTCAATTTTTATGTTCTTCTTACGAATAGTTTCAATCCTATTGTGAATAGCCACGCCCACTTGAGAAATAATAATCGAACTAGGTCTCTCTTTTTCATCATGTCTTCACCGAAACGTCCACAATCCATTTCCATACTCATCACATTGTCCATTGTGTTACCAAGGCCATGGAAGAACATTTGTGTTGGTTTTAATTTAGATTCAGACTTGGTTTTATATAAATTCAGTCTTAGGGAACTTAATTTCGTGGGTTAAGTTCCAAGAACCAAACTCTACTTTCCCTAGACTCTTAGTCTTCTATATGTATCAGTTCTTCTTGTGAATAAAGATTTATCAAACTCTTTTCAAATCATCTCTGAAATTGTTTGATCTTGTGCTTGTGTGTAATACAACAAGTTCTTCGTGTGTTTGCTCTTGGTGTGTAATATCCTTTAGCAAATCCGAGTTTGAAAGTTTAAGAGTCTTCCACAACTCTTGAGAGTTTTTGTCCTTCCATCTCAGTCCAAAAACATGCACAATCCCTCACCTATCATCCACAAATCAATCCATAATCATTCAACATCAATCTGCTGTAAATCCAAACCAGTTTGGTGTCTTTTGGCACCATTTTAATCTTTGAGGTCAAGGATCAGTCCTGCCCATCCATCAACCCACGAAGTAGTTTCAGGGGCTGGCTCCTTTTCAATCAAGGACATATCACAGTGAAGACGTCAGTGGCTGAAGTTGAAGATCCCATCAAGTGTTATTAGAGAAAAGAGGATCTAATTATAGGCCAATATTAATAAATCTTCTGAATTAGGCAGATATTAAAAAATACCGTTTTTGTTTCGACAAGAGGTTGATATATAAGCCTGAAACAAAAGAATACATTAAGAATGCATGGTGTTTTTCTAATCAGTTTGGAGATAATTCAGTTTGTAATGGAATCAAGAACTGCAGGAGGGGTCTTTGTATGTTTTAAAAAGACATTAATTTACATTCTCAAGATAAATTGCTAGTTTTACAACAACAACTTGAGATGGAGGAGTTAGCCATCTGAAAAAAGAATTAACTTCGGCTTATAGGGAGAAAGAATTGACTTGAGGGCAAGCCAAAACTAAGAGAATCTCCAACCCTCCTCTAAATTTCACTCTAACAGCTATTTTTGAGCAAAATTCCCTCCAACCATACTCTACTTTCAACTCCAAAATAGAGATCTCTATTTTAGAGATGAATTTTTTAGTTTATAAAATGGTCCCTCAAGATTTAAATGACTTTGTTTGTTACCGTTTTTCACACTATCATACTATTATAAATTTAAATTCGTATTTTTCCAGCGTATGTATTTTCTTATGATCAGCATTACATTTTTTTTTAATGATCAACTTTATATTATTAAAATACATAAAGATACAGAAGCAAAAAGAATATATTTAATAGAAAATATAAAGATATAAACTAATAATGAATTTAAAAATATATAAGAATATGAAATGAAAAGGGAACATAAAACAATGGGCGAATCTGTAAAATACCACTAAATAGTAAAATACATCCTTGAATAACCATTCAAGAAAGAAAAGTTCCTTGAATACCATCATTTACCAATAAAAAGACTAAAACGATCTTTATTTGATATAATCAACTATATATAAAAAAAAGAAAAATAGCAAAGAAAACGTAAACATTATTTTCTTCTCAGCCTCGCGAAAAATCTTCTTCTCATCGAAATCTTCTGGCCGGCATCTCCTTCACCAAATCTTCTCGCCCGCATCTCGTTCGCCACCAATCATCAGAATTTTGGTAAGTACTCTCATTCACGAGTGAATTCTCCTCTCTTTAACTTGTTTAATTTCTGGATCTCTCAATATGTTGGTTTTGTGATCTGGAGATTCATCAGTGTCGCTTGAGTGCATTGTATTGTCGAGTTGGTGGTATAGTTTCTAAATATGTACGTATGGCTCCATACATGAGCATATACAATCCCTAGTGTAAACTTGTGACCTTGATTGATGCATTATAGTTTTATTGTAATGTATACACTTGATATGTATTTCACGGTGATCTAGATCTGGTTTTTGTGTTTGGTTTTGATGTATGTATGTTAAGTATTCTTATAGCTTAGAAAGACCTTCCTAAACCTGCATTCAACACTCGTTAACCATCTATTTCTTTAAAAAATGTAAACATGGGAGATTCTTTTACTCAGATTATTGCATTATTGCTTTATAGGTCTTGGTGTTATCTCGTGACCTTGATTGATGCGTATAATTTGAGTTTTCTTATAGTTTAGGAAGGCCTTCCTAAAGCCTGCATTTAGCACTTATTAAACCGTCTATCTCTTTCTTTCTCTTTATATAGGTTAACACTTAATAGTTTTGGTTTTTGTGTACGTTTTTATGTGTGTATGCATATACTTTCAGTTTCTTATAGTTTAGAAAGGCCTTCCTAAAATCTGCATTTAACACTTGCTAGTCGTCTACCTCTTTGTTTCACTTGATATGTATTTCATGGTGATGCAGATTTGGTTTTTGTGTACGGTTTTGATATGTGTATGCATATAGTTTGAGTTTTCTTATAGTTTAGGAAGGCCTTCCTGAAGCCTACATTTAACACTTGTTAATCGTCTACCTCTTTCTCTTTTATATAGGTAAACATGGGTGATTCTTTTCCTGAGAGCATACCACTGCCTCCTCTAAGATACAAATTGGGTTCAAAACCAACGGAGGGAGTGGTGATAAAGTGTTACTCAGATTTTGGTATTGTGAAAATTGTGAAACAAATTCTTGGCAACCAAAAATTTGAACGAGTAGAGAAAACTTTTATGGGACCAATCTTCGCAGCATGAAAATTGTTTTTAGAAAATCAATGATCTTAATAAACTTGAGGCTAAGTATTTCATTATTGTAGATGAACTAGTTGACATCGATGCTCCTCTTTTTGTATCAACAAAGAAAATCCATTGTAGCAAATAAAATAAAGCTCAAGCATACTTCTCTGGAAAAGAAAAAGAATCACTGAAAAATGTTAATCATAATATCTCAAGAACTACAACATGGTTTTATCTCACATAAGTTATCAATCTATGAAAAATCATTGAAACCGCTAACATTAATTTCATTAAACACCATTTTGAGATAAATTTCATCTTTCAGCTTTATAGTAAGTGTATATAACTAGCTAAATATCAGATACAATAATTTTATAAAGTTTCACTCATCTCTTGTACATCTAGGAAGGCCTTCCTAGAAAAAATATAAAGCGTTTTATATGATTACAACAAAGATAAATGTCATCTTTCAGCTTCATAGTAAGTTTATATGATTAGCTAGATATCAGATAAAGTGTTTTTAAAAAGTTTCATTTATGTCTTGTACATGTAGAAAGGCCTTCCTAAACCTGCAAGTTAGTTAGGAATGCATTCCTAAAACAAAGATAAAGTGTTTATATGATTACAACAAAGATAAATGTCATCTTTCAGTTTCATAGTAAGTTTATATGATTAGCTAGGTATACGATAAAATGTTTTTATATAGTTTCATTGATGTCTTGTACATGTAGGAAGACCTTCTTAAACCTGCAAATCATTTAGGAAGACTTTCCTAAAACAGTAGTACGCATACCTAAATCATGCGAGAATCAGTTCAAAACAAAACCTGCAACTAGTTATAAAATCATTGGGGAAATCAATGTTAAACTCTAAACCATCACAATTAAACAACTTTAACGAAAATAAAATCTAAAGCTCATCATCCTAGACTTTTCTCTAAACAATTTTTTCCCAAATTTATTTCCCCACAACCATCCCAAATCTGGCTCTAAAATCATAAATTCCAAAAAGCTTCACTTTTGATTTGAAATATTGAATGCATGATTGTCATTATGTTCTATTCATATACAAGGTAGGTCTCACAAAAATCACAAAAATGGTGTCAAACGAACGCTTCATCCTAAATTCAGTTCACCTAGGTCATTACTTGAAAACAACATAAATCCATTGTCATCACGTTTACTCACCGGAAGACTCGTCGGAACTCTTCTATCATCAAATCGTCAGAATCACTCGCCGGAACTCACTTGAGAAACTCGTCATAACTCAGCGTCTTCAAAGATTTGATCAAAGACTTTCTCGATCGCCAAAAATATGGAGAAGAATATCCTTTTTTATTTCATTTATATTATTTTTTGTTATAAAGTAGGGAAAGGTTAGTCTAGTCTTTGTACAACTTAAAAAGTGGCCTCCTAGGAACTTTTCAACCCTAGTGGTAAGAGTGTCCACAAAACATATATTAGTGTTATCCTAGGGAATTTCTCTAAAATAATTTAGTACAACATCAACTACTAATTTAACGAGTTAATAATCCGGATGCACCAATTGAAGTTGAAAGAGAAGTTACCCCTGCAAATGTCGAAGTAGTCGAGATCGATAATATTGGTTTTAAAAATTTTCTTGCTCGGTTTAGAGAAATAAAAATAAAAACGCTCATTTCTCACTTCGAGATGCGTTAATTCTATTGGAAAAGTATTCAAATGGTGGTTATATTATTATTATTATTATTATTATTATTATTACTATTACTATTACTATTACTATTATTATTATTATTATTATTATTATTATTATTATTATTATTCTTGTTGTTGTTGTTATTTTTATGTGGTGTAATGTACTTTTCTTTATATTATAAATTTTAAATTTAAATAAAATCATGACATTGATATGTTTTATATAAGAAAATGAATGGGGCCAATTCGTTAATATTATTGATAGCATGTACTATTGGTAATTATTAAAAGAATTAAAAAAAAAAGAAATATACTCATAATATTCTTTTTAGAGTAAAAAATAGAGTGGTACATTGGAGTAAAATCCATCTTCATTTTTTAGTTGCTCTATTTTGGAGTAAAAAATAGAGAAATACATTGGAGATGCTCTAAGTCTGAGGGAGTTGACATATTATGGTTTTTACTGGTTTTAATTATGATATCTTTGATTATATTGAGTTTTTAAAATGTTTTTAGAGTCCAAATGAGTCATCATAGGTTATTGGACGAGTTGGAAGCATTTAGATATTTACGGAGCATTTGAGATCAATTGGCCATCAAGTCTGAAGTGGAGATTTGTTGAAGAAAAAAGGACATGTTCCTGAATAGTTATCGATTGACATTCTCATGGTGCCAATCAACACTAAGGCGGTTTCAACAATTTTCTATATTTGCATAATTACCTAGAAGTTTCCTGAAATTTTTATTTCCCTTATTCGTGTATTAGCTTATAAGTAGACGTTTTCAGCCATTGCTTAGGGTATGCATAATTAATCTTAGGGCTTTTAAAGAGAGTTTTGAGGGAGAAGAAATCTGAACCCTCTTTATTTGTTTTGGATATCTCTTTTTATGCAATTCAATATTTTTATAATGGTTTGCTTAGCTAGGTCTAATTAGTTCTTTTGTTAGGTTTAAGGTTATTCCATAGAATATGAAGAATTGTTAGTCATGATTTGAACATGTTAGGAAATAACACCTAGTTCTTCATCTAGATCTTATGCTTAATGTTAATCCACTGAGTGATCACCTTAAATTAGATCCTATGTTGATTATTATATGCGGGAATGTTTAAAATTACCTACACTATCATAGGTGAGCAAGAATTCTACTCACAGAGAGATTCGGTTTAGGAAACTCGTGAGCTATTGAATTTGTGTGGATTGTTGATTTTGATTTCTTAGATTTCACAAAGGGGTTTAGATTTCTAGGAATCAAGTTTATATAGCTCTCTGAGTGGGAGTTGGATTGATTTACCATCGTTCAAGTTATGGAACAAGACTAGGGCTTGGCCCGCGCTACGCGCGGGTATGTTTTTTCGCTGGGCCCAATGACGATAAGAGAGGCTATTTCGTCTGATAGAGCTAAGGAAATGAAGAAGAGGAAGACGACGACGGAGAATCTCTCGCCGACGCCGGGATCTACACCAGTTTTCTTAAGACTGATTTTCGTAAAGTTGAAGAGGATAATCGTAGTCAACTTTATTGATCGAGAAGCAATAGATAGCAGCGGAGGCAAGAACTCTCTTCGCCGGCTCATGTAGCCAACGCAGTCAGCTAAAGGCGAATCATTTGGAGCAGCGATATGGCAAATTCCTGAGTTATATGGTCAGTTGACTTCTCCACAATTGGAGCGTGTTGCGTCTCTTGATGCACATGTTGGTAAGATTAATTGGTGAGTTGATGATCTATAATCTGTTGTGACAGTGGTACTGATTCTTTAGAACTTGTTTCTTTTATTATCCTTGTCTTATGAAGCTGTCTCTCATTGTCTTTATCTCTCTTGTGGAAACAATGTTCTTTGGTGGCCTTGTGGAAGATGTGACAAGTTTATCAGCATGGATGAGCAAAATATTTTCTTGTGGAGTTTAGACTGTTCGAAAAAGTGTGCTAAGGTGATTTTCAGCTACAAAAAAATAGGGGCAAATCTCCTCGCTTTTATCCTTGTTTTTGCTTTTTGTGTATATAGATATTTTGTAAGGTATTTCCTTGAACAGCTTTCAGTTTGTAATATATAGGTTCTATCTAAAGATCCGGCTGGGATGTTGCATTCTTTATCCGGTGGACCATGGGATCCACATGATGTAAATGTTGTTGCAGCAACTGGTGATTAAGAAGTATGGTATGATTGTTGATTTCCTATGTTCTGATAAACACTAACATGAGGATGTCGTGAATGCACTTAGGAGGTTTTACCTTTTACAGCTTGATTACACTCACTTTTTGTTCATACTATCTTGGGGTTTTACTGTCAATTGTCTGTTAGTTGCTTTTGTGTTTACTTCTTCACATAAACTTATATATATATCGTTGATTCTTGAGTACATGTATGGACAGTCTCAATAGCTGTCTCAGGATCCCATGAATCAAGTTTCTCAGTAAGTATTAGCTTTTATGTTTATCAAAAGATTCAATTTTCAGAAATTAAGATTTAGTGGAGACTAAAAGTTTGTTCTAGGCAATGTATTATAAGTTTGAGCTCTCTGGTTTACAATCAATTTGTGATTGTGTGCCTATGTTTTTATTGGTTTCTGATAGAGATATTTTTTTGTTTGCTTTCAATGAGGTGAAAACGGCTCATGAAGCTCCTGATTCTAGGTTTCTGTACTTTTTTATCCAGAGAAAAAAATGCAGGAGATGTTTACATGTTCTCAGCTCTCAGCTTTGGACCAAGAAGGAAGCAGTAAGAAAACAATATTCTTTCTCTCTTTTATGTTTACATGTTTTGTAGAATCATTATGTTATGTTTTTTCTTGTATTGTTTCTTTTCATTTTGTTTTATTGTTTGTCAACTATGTTTCTTTATGTCAATAAAGACTGATTTGCAGAAATGAGTGACTGAGGAAGAAACATAAGTGCACTCAAGAAATAGACTGAGGAAGAAACATAAGTGCATTCAAACATAAGTGCTAATCTGAATCTTCTGAGAGTTAAGAATACAGAATTTATTCTGTACTTTTTGTTTAATGGAAGTATTGATAGGTAAATTCTACTTTCATTCTTAAGTATCATTATCTCTGGCTCTGTATTTAAATTTTAGTTCCATTAAATTTCGTTTCCATTATCTATGGCTCTGTATTTGGTTTTAAACAAATAAACTCGGTTTGGTTCGATTTTTGTTTGTTGGTTTTTCAATTGTTCGGTTTGGTTTTATTTTGGTTTTCTACATTTACAGTTTGATTTGATTTGGATTTGGAGTTGGAATTAAGTTTCTATATATGCCTCATGGATGTTCACGAGCTTTTGAAACTAATGCTGATCTTGTAATGAACTGCAGGATGACTATTAGAATTCATTATATTGTTCCACTCCATCACCTGGATGTCAGCCGAACTCGCAAGAAGCTCATCAACCTAGCCATGTTTCTGTTCTGGAAGCAATGTTTTGTGACGATATGTTCCTGAATCAAGTAATTCCTCATCTTTCACCAACTATAATTGCTCTTCTTCCCAACTGGGATGTAAGTTAAATTATTTGGATTTGTCATGATCTGCCTTTAGTGTCTTTGTTTATGATTCTTATTTGTATGCTATCATGACGCTCAGGTCTATTTTTCAGTTTATGGGAAGCTAAAAGTTGTATTCCAATCAAATGGTTGGTTCTCATTACATGCATTCTTTATCTCTTAGTAATAAAACCTCCCTTTTTTAGCATAATGGCACATATAGTTTAGTTAGTGACTTTGTCTATTATTATAAATGGCAAACTTAGTGTTGCGGAGGTCTGTTTAATAACGAAAGTGAAATCATATAGTTGTGTGGATTAAGAGTGAAGCTTGATAACCTTGTTATATTTTTTGAGGTTACATGGATATGTGGATGACACTTGAATGTGTTCGTGTTTAGTTGAGATATCTGGCGCAGAAGTCCTGCAACAGAAAATCGAGTAAGCATGTTGTGTACGAATTTATGTGTATTTCTTGTGAATGTAGTTTTATATTCGTGTGTGATAAGAACTGACCCTAAGATGGAGATAGTTCGTTGTATACTTCCTTGAAGACGATATTCTTTATTGTGGCCTCTTGATCGTTTTCTGGTTTTAGAATCGTTAGGCCTTTAAGAGATGTAACTCGTGAGAGTGCCACATAGAGTTGACCATGAGTGAAAACGGGTTGGGGCAGATAAAGGAGTACCGATTTTAGACTTTGTCCTTGGCTCTTGTTTATCGTCATTGCATAGCATACTCTTATTGGAAATTGTATTCTTCTGAGTGTGAAAGGGTGTTTTGAGTCGGCTGGTGACATAATTATTCTTGGTAGGATGACTTTTTCGCCAGCATGTGTACCTGTCACTATTTGGGCTTCAATCAGTCTGTCTTCTAGTCGAGTGACCATGAACCTTGTGCCATTACAGAGACCTTCCTTTTTTATTGATGTTGCGAAGTAGCATTATCGGAACTCCTACTTTTAGAGAAATCTTGTGCTTTGGAAGTCCAGGGAATTCTAGAGAATTTAAATACTCAACTGTATATAGTGATTTGTAGTGTGTCGATAATGACTCGGCTTTGCCTATGATGTCGGAGCTGAAATAGTCTTTTGACGAGCCGGGCAGTGAGCAAGCATATAGTCGTTGATTTCGTCCACGGTCTGGTTTCGCGAAGTTAGTATAGCTGTTTCTGTAATATTTGAATGTGTTGTTTGTGATTGTTTTTGCTTGGACATCGTGTCTTCAAATATTTGCTGTAGATGGTTTGTAGTGGATTGCATTAAGAATCTGGGACTAACCACTACCATTTGGCCCTCATCTTTGTTGGCAGATTGTCTATGACTTACAGATGCATTTCCATCTCCGATGCTCAGTATCCATTACGAGAAATCTTCTTGTGATTCTTCAAGTCTCATATTTCGTTTGAGATTGGCAAGAGGTCCACAAGTATGATTGTGTCACTGATGCCATAACTCTTTCAGCTCTTGTTCCTCGGGGAATGACTGGAAGTGTTTGTCTAAAGTCGCCGCCAAGTAGCACAGTTTTGCCTCCAAAAGGTTGGTCTTTCGCTTCTGTTTTTTTCATAGACATTAGGTCTCGTAAAGTTCTGTCCAGTGCTTCAAACGCGTGTCTATGTGTCATAGGTGCCTCGTCCCATATGATAAAATCAGTTTTGTAAATTAGTTCTACGAGCATTGTGCCTGGCATTATATGGCATATTGAGTCTTCATTCACCGTCGTCGGTATTTTAAACCGAGAATGTGCAGTCCTTCCTGCAGGCAGAAGTAGTGCGGCTATGCCTAAAGAAGCCACTGGGAGTACAATCTTCTCTTTCGATCGTATCTTGTAAATGATGGTCTCGTATAGGTATGTTTTTCATGTTCCTCCTGGGCCATATACGAAGAACAATTTGCCCAAACCATTCTGAACTGATTCCATAATTTCATCATAAATCTGTTTTTGTTGGAGATTCAAAGTGTTGTAGTATTCTTTGTGTTTCTCTGCTTGTTCGTGATCATTGTATTGCAACTCTTGGCTTAGCAGGCTGTTTTCCAAGTGCTTTCGAATGTCTACATCTGGTTGTGGTATATATTTGAACTCACTCAGTGAGCGTTCATGTTGGTGCATTATTTTTTCCACTTCAATGAGAGTGTATTGCATTGACTCCTTTTCTGTTAGATGTAGGCGCTTGAAGTTTAGAGTTTGCGTTGTTTGTTTGGCATGTCTTCACTGAGTGATTTCCAAGACTCATTCCATAAACTAAGAGGATTTCCCACTTCACAATATATTAGCATTAGGACAAACATGTGTCATAGTTGGTAAGGTGTGGCCCATGCATTAGCTTCCTTCATTACATCGTGTCATTCTTCATCTGAATCTAATAGGCCCCTAGCATAGCATGCGGATTTGAAATTTGTATGTTTGTGTCCGTTGACTGTCAGTATCTCTTCAAAACTTGTAGGACCCCTTAACTTATTTATGAGTATTCTCAGGTAGTATAGCTCTCCGGCCGTTGGATGAATATTGACGATTCTTCCTATCATCGCACCACGTTGTCTTTCTGTCCAGATCTTTGTTTCGTTGTTCCAAGTGTATTTCGATGGAAACTCTAGGTATGTTAATTGGCGGGCTTGTAGGCACTCTCTGTTTTTTTCCATCCACGCTGTAAAATAGTTCTCTCAATAGATTGTCTGGATAGAACCTGACTGAGGTCATCTGTAGCCTTGTATATGATGCTTTGCTGTCCAGGTAGATGAATAATTAACTTCTGTACTGCAGGTTTTCTTTCGTGGATATGAAACGCAAACGTACGCCACATGGCTTCGCAAGCAGACAAGTAGCGACAATCAAGGTATTCTTGTATTTCGTTTCTTGGTTTTCTTGGCTCCCCATGTTGCCGAGAGCTCTCTGGACAATTGGGTCCTTTCTGTATTGCGATTATTGCTTTATCAACGCCTTTTGTTTGTGCTGGTGAGCCATTGGTTATGGAGGAAGTGGAAGTCCACCACAACCACTTGAGATTAGAATCAAATTTTTTTTGTACATCTCTTTGTCGTAGTGACCTCTCTGCTTGGGAATCTCAGGTTTTTTATTTCTCTTCTTTACAATGAGATCCTTTTGGTTATGGCCCGCTAGATTCGAATTCCTGTCTCCCTTAGAACTTATCGACGATTGGGTATGGTTGCTATCAAATTGATTTTTCTTGGTTCTTCTCATATTCGAAAACTTTAGCATTTTTGAAGTTAGTCGTGCCCTTTGGCTTTTGGATTGTGTGTTTTCGTCTTTTATTAGAAAAATCACTTCTCAATTTCATAACCCTTTTGTTTTTTCCTGAAATTTGTGTCGAAATTATCGTGCTTTGATCAGAATTTCATTGGTTTGTTACTGTTATTTGCTGCTTGAAGTACTTTTAGTCGTAGTTTGTAGAATCAGATCAAGGGTTCACTTAGAGAGGTAGGGTTTTAAGATGAATTATGTGATTGTTTTTGGGTTCATTTGTGTGAACTACATTGAAAAGTGCATA
This sequence comes from Aurinia saxatilis, assembly GCA_900406295.1. Lineage (NCBI taxonomy): Eukaryota > Viridiplantae > Streptophyta > Magnoliopsida > Brassicales > Brassicaceae > Aurinia > Aurinia saxatilis. The sequence goes on along the minus strand of OVAP01004250.1, from coordinate 1,817 downwards.
CATTTTGTGTTATTATTCTTGGTGTTTATGTTAGTTTGTGTGCCTGATTGTCACTGAAATCTCAGGAGCTTACAATAATATTTTTAGCTGCTAGGCTGTATAGTAGCTTTGTAATGGGATATGATGAAGAGCAAACCATGAGTAGGAGGATGAGGAGATATAGGGGCTTGATTCTACGAGGCATGTTATATGGTTTTTGATGCCTACTATTTTTCTTTTGTTTTGTTTAGGGGAGTAATCAGTGAAGTATTAAGGAGAGAATGGGTTTTCGTATGAGAAGTGGGGAGACATCTAGTTTCCATTTTATAAAGGCTGGTCAAGTTTATGTGGTGGAAACTGTTTTGGTCCATATAGAATACGGTCGTGATAGTGATGATGATGACCATGACTAAGATGGTTGGTTCTGTTTAGGATTTCATGGGCTTTATGTGTATATTCAGTATCCTATCAGCTACGAGTGATGCAGAACACAAAGTTCACAACTTTATTTCAGAATGGCATGTTAAGATTTGAACAAAACAGGTTTTTTTCTACTCTCTAACCTGCATCTATTTGGTTATTTCAGATTGTTGGACCTTTCACTGCTCATTATGTTTCGCACTTGGAGTAGCAAGGTTCCTTATATGTACCCATTGGGTATTACGGGTTTGTATTGATCTTCAAGACAGAATGAAGTTTAAACCATAGCAGTTCCACTACTCGAGAAGTGTTTGTTGGGCAGGGAAGCTTAGATGAGAATCATGTTGTTCATCATCTCGTCTTGAGGTTTATAATGAAACTGTTAGAGATTTTCTTTCACCTGGCAGACTTCTCATACCCCACAAAGATAAGCAGGTGAACATGAAACGAAAGTTGCATTTGTTGTCTCTTCTAGTTTTAGATAAGTGCACATTGGTTTCTAAATTTTTCTTTGTTTGATATTCGGCAGCGAAGATGATATTTGGAATGACTGGTATTGATCCTAAGAGAAGAGATGAATTCATCAAGGTGGTTATCATCAAATTCTGAAATTTGATGAGGTAGTGAAATTCTGAAATTCTTAACATGTGATTTTGTGAAGTTTGAATCTCAAATGATACGATTTGGATCTTTCTCAAATACCAAATTTTAGTAGAATATATTTGAGAGGGATTTAAATATTAATTTTAAAAACCCCTTAAAGATGTCACCGATGGAGATGAAAATTTTGGGAAAATGTAGTTTAGATGTTTAGGTTAATTAATTGTTAAATCTTCTATATAAAAAAATATTAAGCATTTTTAATGGAGTTCACCAATGTGGATGCTCTTAGTGTGTGATATTTATGTTCCTTATATACTCGTTGCTTTCCTTATGATCTCTGCACTTAACCATGGATTATCTCATTATTTTTTCCATTAAACATCGAGACCCCCGTTGTTATAATTTGAAGATTTTCAGTCACATATTTTTTAACTAAATGCCAATGTTGACCCTTAATCATGAATTTTGAGAGATAAAATTCTTTATTTTTTATGGGTCACTTTGACACCAATTTTTAGCTGACTTTTACATACAAGTTTTACCTTGATATGATTTCTAGAACATAAATGGCAGTCGAAGACATAGTCACAGCTCGGTAGTTTATGTTGGTGTAGTGGACACTTTGGCACTATCTTTCTAGTATGTTGGTGAATTTGGGGTACGCCAACACTTCTGTTGTTTTCATTAAAATAAAAATTTCATATCTACTATCTAGGCCCTTGTTTTTCCAATATCAAAATCCAAACTACAAGAAAAATTGAGAATTCTGAAAGAGAAGTCGTTTTGGAATGCATGAGACGTTGCTGGAACAAGGC
>OVAP01004249.1:0-14949 GCA_900406295.1 Aurinia saxatilis | reverse complement strand
CTCAGACATGGCTAAGGAATTCATCAAGCAAATCAATAGAGAAGTAATATGTAATAAGATCATCCAAAAGGGTCTAAGAAATCTCCCTTACAAAAACTCTTAAAGATAAATTAAAGCATAAGCCTAAACAATGGCTGTAAAGAAGTATTTATAGGATCTATGACGGATTTTAGGTTTAAAGAATTTTCATAAAAGATTAAGGAAAATCTTCATCTTGAGATTTAAGGAAATCTTGCATTTTCTTCATAGGGTGTCGATCGACACCACCTCCTCTGTTTCTTGCCATTTTTCTTCGTTTCCTTAATTTGTCTCCTTAAGCTCCATTTTGCTCCATAATTCTTCTATATCCTTCCCAAGCTCTAAAACCTCGTCCATTCACCTAAAATGACTCATTTGGACTCTAATAATAATATATAGACTCTAAAACATAGATAATTATATGTTTATTATGATAAAAACCGGTAAAATATGAGCTATATCATGCTTTTTATTATTGAATTCTCTCACATTTTATTTTTTTTTAGCATTTCCAGGCATTGATCGATCGACCGCATAATCAACTATCGACCGAAAGGTGTTTCAACCGATCGATCGCAACAAAAACCATTTCATTTTGCTGCTTAGCTCGAGTGAAGTTGAACATGCTACTGTGTAGACTCTGCTCTCTGTGGATACAATCCTAAGTATTACTGCGAGACCTGTGTGCTTGAAGGAAATATTTTGGGCGAAAACTAATCCCCATCATCGATATATAACAAATCACCTAGGGTGCAAACCTAAGTAATCATGTAATAAGCATAAACCCTGCCTATTTGTCAAGCCATTAAAAACCTATTGAAAACTCTTATTCCCAACAAAACATCTACTCAAGTATAATAGCAAAAGCCATAGCAAAAGCAATAGAAATTGACATCATATATAAATAGAAAAAGGTTTAGAAAACTTCTTCAAATCAGTAGACAAGGAGGATGAAATCTTCTCCCTTACAACAACAACACAAAATTATAAAGAATTTGAGAAAGAAATGAAAGCAAAGTGCTCTCTCTAAAGAGTTTTGTGTAAAGAGAGGCACACCCTTCTCTGAGATGAGAAGTCTCTTTATATAAAGAGTGAGGTACGACCAAGGGCTTCAATAAAGAGATAAGAGAGGATCAGCTGAAGAGATTCACAATATTTGATTTTACCTTCTTTAGTCGATTGAATAAACAGGATATTCGATCGATCGATAGCCAAAAATATATTTTGGTAACCACTGAATTTCTTATGACATGCCTGGAAGCTTCTAGTGGATCCATGGGCCTTGTTTAACTCATAGGCTTCAATTCATGGGCTTCAAGAGGCTTTTTTGCCTTGATCGATCGAATCCATTTGGCAATCGATCGATCGTTCTTCCTTCGCGTTCTTCGACTCCTTCACATCGAGACTGCACCATCTGTCTTCAGTAGAATCAGCATAACTCAAGATTTAACCGTTGGAATTGCTTCGTTCCACTTGAATTGGAAAGCTGACTTCTTCATCTAGCATGTGTCAAAATATCATAGCAATCTATGATAGGGGAGGTCTTCATCTAACGCCAAACTTCTGAAGCGTGGAACTGATCAACTTCACGAGTCTTCAATATTAAGGGAATAACTTCTTGGTCGTTGGGAAGAATGACTTGATTCCAAGCACATGTGACAGCTGACTCATGTGGATTGATTGTCTTCAATTCTCACTTCAATCCAAAATGCACAACAGATTCATATGGCCCTGAACATCTGGTGCTGAATTGCTGAACTTGGAGAATAATGCCCATTTATGATCTAAAATGCCTTATATTCACAAAAACATTTTGAAAACATAAAATAGTGAAAACCGTCACTTTAATCTTGAAATCCTTAAGTTTCGTCACAAAAAGTACTTAAAATATATGGTAAAAACCGGTAAAATATCACCCCTATCAATAATAACTCACAAGTGGGATGATTTTAAACATGAAGGGAAAGAACCTGACATAACCGATGTGAGGAACCAATCTTGGCTCTGGTTCTCCAAATGTTTCCCTTACAATCTCTCGAGTTACGCGGCCATCTTTTCTAGTGACGTCTTTCCATATTAAACGAACCTAGAAAATCAAATCAATAAACATATGAACCTAAAAAAATGATGTCCTGCACCTGCAACTGCAAAACATGACCAAAATACAGATTAGTACAAAACTGTTTCTTCAACAACTAAGAGCAATCTCTTTACATTCTCAATTCAGTATCAATGCCAACAAATGAAATTTGCGCCGATCATAAATACCAAAAGAGAACAATTTGACCAGCTCAACAAAGTCACAAAGGATATATCACAGAACAAAGTACACTCATATACTCATGCTGCAATCTAGCAACTTAACCAAAACATAGAGATTTTTTGGCTATTCATAAATCCTTACTTTTTATATCGAACTCATGATGATCATTCTAGCTTATAACTAAAAAAGCCACACATGCAACTTTTGATCTTTCATCTTAACCACATTCATCGACACAAAACAAAACAAATTAAGTCCAGAGAGATAAAGATAACTCCTTTAAACTTACTTATGATAGATCTTGAAAATCGTCGAACCTTTGATTTCAGCCAACAATCTTCTCTTCTCTGCATCCAAGAGTCCCTGATCATCAGCCTCCAATTTATGTTAAGAAACTATCTTTAGCAACTCTTCAGCAGAATCAACCAGAGAAATCGAAGTCCTCTCATGGGTTTGTTGCTCTTGCTCGATACTTTCGCTAGAATCAGATCTCGTCCCCATCAAAGAGAGTATTGGAGAAATTAAGATCACGAAATAAACTAAGCGTAGATTATTCTTCTTTTCTTGTTATTAAAAATATAGAATCAGTAAACTGTGCGTTGAAGAAATTAAGATCACGAAATAAGTCCGATACTTAAACTATCAAAACGCCGTATGAAATCGCAAAATCAAAATCGAAGACTAATAAAAAAAACGAAGAACACATCCAAAATCACTGAGATAAAACCCAGAAAATTTTCAATATCAAAATCTTAATCGTTTCGAGATTTGAAAAAGAGAGAAGTACCTGAAATCGAGAGAGTAACAATTTTAATTCTTGGACTACGATGTTTTAACAAACACAAATTCGAGTATGGATCCACAAGAATTTTTATAGATATCCAGTTAGGCATTTAAAAAAGACAGCTAGGCATTTCTCTCTTGAAATGTAGGCAAAAACAACTTGGAAACTTCTCTATTAATATGTAGGAGGATCAAAGTTTCATCTTCTAAATAAATCAAAATCACTACCATCAATATAATTAAGATAAAGAAAAAACCTTAAAGAGATAGAAAAGAAAAAGAAAAAAGTTTGGACAAAGAATATTACATGAAGAAATGTGAGGAGAGAGTGAAAAAAAGAAAAACAAAACAATGTGANAACCTTAAAGAGATAGAAAAGAAAAAGAAAAAAGTTTGGACAAAGAATATTAAATGAAGAAATGTGAGGAGAGAGTGAAAAAAAGAAAAACAAAACAATGTGAAGAGAGAGAGAGGAGAGAGACCACAACTTTTGCCACACGTCTCTTGTGGGTTAGGGGTAATATAGTCATAAAATTCCATGTTTGCAATTAAAAATAATTCAGGATCATACCCTCATTTTGGTTGATTTTAGGGTCAATGAGCCTAATTACTCAAAAAATATGTCTACTCTATATATTTATATATGATGAGATTAAAATTAGAATTTTTTGGGATAAAAAGACTAAAAATAAAAATTGTTATGAGTAGTTATTATATATTTTTTGTTTTTTTCTCAACACAATATCATAATGAAATATTTCAGATCTAAAATCTCAACATTTCGCGTTGAGAAACCTGCATAATAAACATATATTTGGGTGACAGTAGAGTTTAGTTCCCTATTTATTTTGGTTAAGAGAAGGAAAATAGCTCCTGATTTCAATGTATGAAAACTTTTTTATGTCCCCCGAGATGTTTTAAAAAGTGACCGTTTGAAATTCGAAATTATTTATCTTTTTGTCGCCCCGTTTCAAATTCGAATTCAAAAAGGAAGCCCAAGTTAGTATAGGTTTTTGACTGTGAGACAGAAATGAAAAGGTAGAGACACGTGGCGAAAACCTAGAGGTCAGTACTATACAAGAAGTGACAGACAAACAGCCTTAGACTCTGTGCACGCTCCGGGAGGTTAAATGAACGGTCAGGATGGTTCCTAAAATTCAAAATTTCAATTTAAACCACTTTGGTTCACTCTGTTTTAAAAGCCCTGAGTTGAGAAGAACCCGAGAGAGAGAGGCTTAAAAATGTCCAACATTCATCAGAATCGGCGACCTTCGTTTTCGTCGTCCACGAAATCGTCGATGGCCAAGCGTCACGCACCATCTTCGTCGGAGAATTGTACCAAACAAAACTCTGCAATGGCGGATCCGCGTTTGACGAAGAAACGAGCCCCACTTGGTAATATCACCAATCTGAAGAACGGGTCAGGAGATCTGGTGCGTACTATCTTCAAATTTTCCCAATTGCTTCTTTGATCGAATCTGGATTGAGTATTGTTTGTTGCTATAGGCACATAGTTCGAACAAGTCTGCCAAATTGAAACTGGCACCAACGCAACAAAGGGTAAAGCCAAGTCCGATTTGTTCTGATGATGCGTCAGTTTCAATGGACGAGAATGAGAATGACCAAGTCTCCGCCCTCGAAAGGAAGGCACTCAGTCATCTCTACATTACCCAGAATCCAGAGACTATGGGTACACTACTAATTGCTTTGCTTCTCTACTTTTTGATTTTCATCAGTTTGGGATTCTGAATTTGTACGATTTGCAGGAAACTATTGCAGCAGAGATGCATTGTCAGATCATCCGTTTGTTAACATCGACAACAACAATGCGGATCCGCAGCTGTGTGCAACATTCGCTTGTGACATTTACAAGCATCTGCGTGCCTCTGAGGCTAAAAAGCGCCCTGCTGTCGACTTCATGGAGAAAGTTCAGAAAGATGTTAACTCCACTATGCGCGGAATCCTAGTTGATTGGCTAGTTGAGGTGATTTTTTACAACACTCTCATATCATGCCTTTTACCTTTACCAACCCATATCTAATCTAAGCTTTCGGTTTCTCTCTAGGTGTCTGAAGAGTACAGGCTCGTACCAGAGACGTTGTATTTGACTGTCAACTACATAGATCGATATCTATCCGGGAATGTGATTAACAGGCAGCGCCTTCAGTTGCTCGGGGTGGCGTGTATGATGATAGCAGCGTACGACTCAATTTTTCTCTCTCTGTGTTCTTGTTGGTGTTTAGCCGAATTCTTATGAGATGTCAATTTTGCAGAAAATATGAAGAGATTTGTGCTCCTCAGGTTGAGGAATTCTGCTACATTACTGACAATACATACCTCAAGGATGAGGTTCTCGACATGGAATCTGCTGTTCTCAATTACTTGAAGTTTGAAATGACAGCCCCAACAACCAAATGCTTTCTAAGGTTATTACCAACAACATTTCTTCATTTCTATCTCATACACTTGTACTCACTCCTTATAACCTCCTCATCTACAGGCGCTTTGTTAGGGCCGCCCACGGAGTTCATGAGGTAATTAAAAATATTTACTATTCAAACCCCTTTTTCGTGAACTGAATAACTTTCGACTTGTACAGGCTCCACTGATGCAGCTAGAATGTATGGCCAACTATATAGCCGAATTATCGCTTCTGGATTACTCAATGCTCTCTCATTCTCCTTCACTACTGGCTGCTTCCGCCATTTTCTTGGCCAAGTACATCCTAGACCCAACAAGAAGACCATGGGTATGTCAGACATTGATTTTGTTTTCTTCTAGGATCACGTAGTGATAAAATGGGTTTCTTGGTGCATCAGAATTCGACGTTGCAACACTATACGCAGTATGGAGCGATGGAGTTGAGAGCATGTGTAAAAGATCTTCAAAGTTTGTGTAGTAACGCTCATGTCTCTACTCTGCCTGCTGTAAGAGAGAAGTACAGTCAACACAAAGTAAGTATCTAATTTTTTGTTTCCTAAGAAGAAGAAGTAGAATGATAATAACCATGAGTTTATTGTTTTTTGCAGTACAAGTTTGTGGCAAAGAAGTTCTGTCCATCCATAATCCCGCAAGACTTCTTCAACAACAGCTAAATCCCGCGAGAACCTTGTTCCAATGTTTCGTTGGAGATGTTGTTGGGCCATTTAGGAAAACTAGCTTAAGCTATCTACGATTAAACTTTAATTATTCTCACATGATGAAGAAAGATGCTGCTTGCTAACTAGAGACATAGAGCCCGCATTCCAATCTCTTGCTCCACAATCTTCTTGTTCCAATTGTTTTGTAAAACCCAATTAGCAGAGGTTTCTAGATTCTCATAAACCTACAGTTGTTTGTTATCCCCTAAGCGCATTATGATGCAATTTGTTTAGATTTTGGAGTAGAAATTGTGATTATGGTCGACTCGTGAAACTTACGCCTCAACATCCCTTATCTCTCTAGCTTGAACAAAATTAAGATTTTGTTTTTTCCGCTAATATCCAGTTCAGGTTGGTGTTATTGAAGTATATATGGGAAGATCACCGATTACAATCATCTTCTCCATCATCTCCTTCATCATCTTTGATTTCTCTATCATCCTCAATCGTCTCCATATTCCTATAATTACTCAATCTTTGATTTTGTACATTCATTATTTGATACTCTCAACTGTGTATATAAACCTATGTAATCTCTTAATCAAAATATATCACTCAATATACATTCATATGGTATCAGAGCTGTGATAACTAGTCTTATAAATTTCTCTGGCAGCCATCTTTTCTTCTTCTTCCTTACTGTCTTCTTCTTCCTCCATCTACTCTGTTTTCTCTGTTTTCTCCAACAAATATGGCATCACCAGCCTCCACTACAGAGACCATCACCGTCTTTTCTTCACCCACTCTTCAGATTGTCAATATAACTAACATCACAAAACTCACTTCTAAAAACTTTGCGATTTGGCGTCGACAAGTCAAACCTCTCCTTGACGGCTATGATCTCGCGGAATATCTCGACGGTTCCATCTCCGTTCCGTCTCCGACACTCACTCTCGACGGCACGGTGTCTCCAAATCCTCTCCACACTCTTTGGACACGCCAAGATCGTCTAGTTTATAGTACCCTTCTCGGATCTATTTCGCTCTCCGTTCAGCCTCTTCTCTCCACAACAGAGACCACATAAGAAATCTGGACAATCCTATCCGATACATATGCTAAGCCAAGTCGAGATCATCTCCGTTCATTGAAGAAGCAAGCCGAGGCTTGGAAGAAAGGATCCAAATCCATTGATGCGTATTTCCAGGGCCATAAAACTCGTTTTGGTCAAATGGTTCTGTTTGGTAAAGCTCTGGAGCTTGATGATCAGGTTGACTATATCTTCAAGGGCCTTCCCGAAGAGTATAAACCCATCATCGATCAGATCCGTAGCAAAGACACCACCCCTTTGCTCCCTGACATTTATGAACGCTTGCTCAATCACGAGGTGGATCTTCAAGTTGTCGTTCCCATCCATGACTTCTCTCCAGTCACTGCTAATGTTGCTTCATTCCGTGGGAATCACAATATATATCTCGCAACAATCCGCAAAATCGGTCCTCCACTTCTCGCAACAATCAATCGTGGCAGCAACAACAACAAAATTTCAGTTCTAGACAAGACCATAACAACAACAACAAACCACGGTGATATCAAGGCCGGTGTCAAATATGTGGTATCCATGGCCATAGTGCACAACGATGCTCTTAACTCCATCTTTCGGGCACTGTTTTCAATCAACAACGGTTCCAGCAGTCACTATTTCCCGCCCCTAGGCAGCCACAGGCTAATTTTGCCACAACACCGCAATACAATGCAAACCCATGGCTTCTTGATAGCGGGGCTACTCATCATCTCACCACCGATCTTAACAATCTCTCTCTTTATCAACCATACATGGGCGGTGAAGAAGTCACTATAGCTGATGGATCTGGTTTGCCAATTTCACACACTGGTTCTGCCTTACTCCCTACTCGCTCTAGATCTCTAGCTTTAATGGATGTTCTTTACGTTCCAAATCTTCATAAAAATCTTGTTTCTGTTTACCGTCTTTGTAATACTAACAAAGTTTCTGTGGAATTCTTTCCGGCCCACTTTCAGGTCAAGGATCTCAGCACGGGGGTCCAATTACTCCAAGACATAACTAATAATGAGTTGTACGAGTGGCCGCTTCCCATCACACCAAACATTGTCTCCTTCTTTGCTTCACCAACACCGAAAACATCTTTATCTTCTTGGCATTCTAGACTTGGTCATCCCTCATCATCTATTTTAAACACCATCGTGTCACAATTTTCTTTACCTATTTCAAATTCACTACAAAACCAATTTCATTGTTCCGATTGTCTCATCAATAAAAGCCACAAACTACATTTTTATTCCAATACCATCACCTCCACTAAACCACTAGAATACCTCTACTCAGATGTCTGGAGCTCACCCATTCTCTCATTTGATAACTATTTATGTTGTTTTTGTCGACCATCACACGCGGTACACATGGTTGTACCCGCTAAAACAAAAGTCTCAAGTTGCCACCACATTCACTGCATTCAAAGCCTTGGTTGAAAACAAGTTCCAAACCAAGATTAGGACGTTATATACTCAGATAACGGTGGAGAATATGTGGCTCTTCGTCCTTCCTCCGTCAACATGGCATTACTCATTTGACATCACCGCCTCATATGCCAGAGCACAATGAGATTTCCGAACGCAAACACCGTCATATCGTGGAGACCAGTCTTTCTCTCCTTTCTACCGCATCTGTTCCCAAGCAATACTGGCCGTATGCATTTGCTGTTGTCGTGTACCTGATCAACAGGATGCCCACTCCGACACTCTCTCATCAGTCTCCGTATGCGAAGCTTTTCCAACAAGCACCCAACTACCTCAAACTCCGAGTGTTTGGGTGTCTCTGTTTTCCTTGGCTCCGACCTCCGACCATACACCACAAAAAAATTGGAGAATCGCTCGGTCCCATGTGTGTTTATGGGTTACTCGCTCACTCAAAGCGCATATCTATGCCTTGATCAAGCTACTGGCCGCCTCTATACCTCCCGACATGTTCAATTTATTGAAACAAGTTTTTCATTTGCCTCTTCACCCATCGCCTCCCCATCACCTGAACCTACTGCTTGTGTCTCCTCCCCTCCTATCCTCTCATACATACCCATTCCGCCACTCATACCAGCTTACTCATCAAGGGCCCCTAGCTCAGTCCTTCACCCGCGTCAGATATTGTCTCTGTTCCAGATACAATTCCTCGTGATAATATTTTGGGCCATGAATTGAATTCCACAGGGCACCTATCTCCCCACAGCCCTGGCCCATCAACTTCTAGGCCCACTATACCAAGTCCACACTCACCCATGCCATCCACTTCTCCACAATTAAATCACCAAACCACACCATCCTTAAAAGACCAAAATTCGCGTTCTACGCCACCACCGTCTCCACCACCACCTAATACTACGCCTCCTCCTACTCCACCGCCACCAAACCCACCAACACCACTGCCACCTCCCCCACCCGAGAATCCAGAGCCTCCAATCCAACCACCTCTTAATCACTACCCCATGCGTACACGCTCTAAAAATCATATAACCAAACCAAATAAAAAACTCTCCCTCACGGTATCTAAAGGCCCCAAACCAGTGATACCAGCTACAATGACTCAGACATTACAAGATCCCCGATGGCGAGATGCAGTGCTCGCAGAGTTTAATGCGGTGACACGCAATGGCACCGTTGACTTAGTGCCTCCTGATAAGGCCAAGAATATCATTCCAACAAAATGGATGTTTACGGTCAAATATCTTCCCAATGGTTTAATAGACAGGTACATAGCGAGGCTGGTGGCTCGAGGGTTCAATCAACAGTATGGTCTCGATTACTCAGAGACCTTCAGCCCCGTTATCAATTCGACGACAATTCGGTTGGTGCTTGAACTTGCAGTTTGCTTCTCCTGGCCGATTCGCCAGCTCGACGTCAATAATGCGTTCTTACAGGGCACTATGGATGATGAAGTTTATGTCACACAACCGCCAGGCTTTATTGATAAAGATAGACCGCATTATGTGTGTAGACTCCACAATGCTCTATACGGTCTCAAGCAGGCACCACGGGCTGGGTACGAAGAACTCAAGACGCATCTACTCACCATTGGCTTTGTCAACTCCGTGACTGACACATCTTTATTCATTCGGATTCATACTAGTGGAGTTCTCTATGTTCTGGTTTATGTTGATGACATTGTTGTCACTGGCAGCAGCACCAAACTCGTCGATTCTCTCATCTCCTCTCTTGCACAACGCTTCTCCATCAAAGGTTTGGGTAACTTAAGCTACTTTCTTGATATTGAAGTTACTCGTAGATCGCAGGGGCTCTACCTAATGTAGCATAAATACATCAATGGCCTCCTCATGAAGACGAAGATGGTAGATGCTAAACCAGTTACAACACCGATGGCTCCCACACCGAAACTCATTCCAACGTCTGGCACGGCTCTACACGATGCAACTGAGTACCAAATGGTACTTGGTAGCCTTCAATATTTGTCCTTCACACGTCTGGACATCGCTTATGCTATCAACAAAATTACCCAATTTATGCATTTGCCTACGGACCTACACTGGCAAGCAGTAAAGCGCATTCTTCGATACTTGGCTGGCACTTCTTCACATGGTATCTTGATACGCTCCAAAACTCCTCTATCCCTACACGCATTTTCATATGCAGATTGGGCCGGAGATCCCCATGACTTTGTCTCTACCAATGCATATATTATGTATCTTGGGGCTACGCCCATTCCTGGTTTTCAAAGAAACAAAAAGGTGTTGCTCGCTCCTCCACCGAAGCAGAATATCGTGTCGTTGCAAACACAGCCTCTGAGGTCCGGTGGGTGTGCTCATTATTAACTGAGCTTGGTATTCGAATTTCATCCTCCCCAGTTATTTACTGTGATAACGTTGACGCTACATACTTATGTGTCAATCCTGTCTTTCACTCCCGCATGAAACACATTGCGATTGATTACCACTTCATCCGCGACAATGTCCAATCTGGTGCACTCCGTGTCTCACATCTGTCCATGAAAGACCAATTGGCGGACTCCCTAACGAAGCCTCTACAAAGACAACGCTTCCTCGAATTGTTCGCCAAGATTGGTGTGACTACAGTCCCTCCATCTTGAGGGGCGTATTGAAGTATATATGGGAAGATCACTGATTACAATCATCTTCTCCATCATCTCCTTCATCATCTCTGATTCCTCCATTATCTCTGATTCTTCAGTCACCTCCATATTCCTATGATTACTCAATCTCTGATTATGTACATTCATTATTTGATTCTCTCAATTGTGTATATAAACCTATGTAATCTCTTAATCAAAATATATCACTCAATATACATTCATAAGTGTGACAATAAGATATGTTTTGAATTTTAACATTCAATTTTGATGCAAGCTACTCCACATATGCATTCCCTTCTAAAACAGAACGAGGTTCTTTTTAACTAAATATGCTTCTTTAATTATACGCTGATTGTTGTTTACCACATTATTGTTCCTTGTTTAACATAACAATTAAATTGTTCAAATTTAATCCTATTTCAAAACATGGAAGTATGATCTTGTAAATAATAGCAAATGGTGCCAATTGACCACTGATTTACTGAATATATATTTGGACATACCTCTGTTACTTGCGGTTAAGTGATACCGTCGTTACGAGTAAGGCCACTTTAGCAAGCCTATCAGACAAAAAGTTTTCCGATCTAGAAATCAAAGTAAAAGAAATAGAAGTAAAGGACTTTGCAAGATAACAAATATCGGTGAGAAGGTTCCTTATCTTGTTGATGATGTTCTCTAAGTTGTGGAGCATCACAAGAGTCTGTGAATCCGAGAACGTAGTTATGCTTCGAATCCAGTAAAAAAGGTTGCGATAAGTGCAGTTTTAAGGCCAAATGCTTCAGTTACCAAGGCTGACGTTGTGTGTGTGAAGGAATCCGATCCTTGCTTGAGGATGTTTCCCGAGTTTGGTGAGAGGCATCACCAACCCACCCCACACAGACGTGGGTTTCCCAACCACGCAACATCCACAAAACAGGGGACACTATACATGGAAGGCTCTGGCCAAAAACATCGAGGAATTGTCACTGGAAATGGTCTCACCAAGACCAGTTGAGCCTCTTGCCATTCCTTTGCTTGCCGCAATATTTTCAAGCACACTATTTCCTCGGTTACATTGTGATTATTAAAAACTAGTTCATTACAAGTATTCTATAAGAGCCACATAATCCAGGGTGTAACAAAATTGTAATGCTGCAAGGAGAAAGTGGTACCATTCTAGGTGCTACGTTTAAGAAGGTGGTGAGGGTTGTTGTTTCTCGATTTGGTTTATATAGGGCACGTATGAGGTTCTATACGCGTCTTGCAAAGGGTTATGTGTACATAATATGTAGTTTATCTTCAACCTCTCCACACCTTTTACATTAAGGATCCGTGGAGATTCCTCGAATGATCAAGTTCTCTCCAGTTGGTAGCGCTCTTCTCTTCAATTTCCACATGAAAGTTTGGATTTTCAATGATGTCTTGATATTGAATCTTCTCTCCATTGAAAAGTATCAAGGTGGTTTGATGTGTCGGTCTGTTATAATGCATACCTCAATTTTGGAGTAAAGTTCCTTATTTTATAGTGTAGCCACGCCAATGTATCATCATATTGAAATCGCCCTAGACAAAGGCTTCTAATTTGATCCTCTTACTGAGGTAAATGCTCCTTATGGCACCAAGCTTCCAAGCTTTCTCATCATGTGCAATCAAGTTTGAAACACGCAAAGCTAGAACCTGATCTACTAGAATTATTGGGAGATCATTGGAGAACAAATTACTGCAAATATTCAAAATTTCTTCAGCACTAGAGCCTTTCCTACAGACTATAACTACACTCAAATATGCCTAACTCCAAAGCTATCCGATCCTTTTCTTATGTCAGAATTTAGGCCTAGCAGTCTTTGTGAAGTCTTATACAAAATAGTCTCTAAGATCATCATTCACACCTTTCTTCCTGATTTAGTGTCTCAGACTCAATCTGCCTTTGTTTTTGAGAGATTATTTCATATAACATTCTTATTGCCCATGAGTTATTCCATGCCCTTAGGACCAATTACCATTAAGTCTGATACATCCAATGCCTTTGATCGAGTGGAATGATCTTACCTAAAAAGCTTGCTTTTAGCTTTAGGATTCCACCAAACTTGGGTGAATTGGGTATTGTTTTGTGTTTTCTCAGTCACTTACTCAGTTCTCCTTAATGGACAATGCTTTGGCCTTATACCTCCTGAGAGAGGCCTGAGACTGGGTGATCCCATGTCTCTTTTTTTGGTTTTTCCTTTGTACTGAGGGTCTTGTTCACCTCCTTAACAAAGCTGTCCTGCAAGATAACCTTCATGGCATCTAGTTTTCCCCTGAAGGTCCAAGCATTACCATATTCTATTCATATATGACAGTCTTTTCTCGTGTCAAACTTCTGAAGATGATTACAAAGCTTTTTTGGATGTTCTTAATACTTATGAAAAGGTCTTTGGACAACTGATCAACTTTCATAAATCCTCTCTTACCTTTGGTCTTCAGGTGGATCCAACTTTGCAAGTCAGACTCAAGACCATCAATAAGATCTCTAATTAAGGTGGCATTGGCACTAATCTGGGTTTACCAGAATGTTTCAGTGGCTTTAAGATCAAGATGCTTGCAGTAAAGATGACTATCTATTAACTCGAGCATTAAATTTTTCGTTAATAAAATTAATTAGCAAGCATTTTAAACCTCCTAAACTTTTCGTTCACAATATTTACAATAATACATTTTCTATCTTTTAAATTAGAACTAATTAGACCAGGACTTGTAGCCTAGCGGTTGTGCTATGGCTGTCACTGTGTCACNTTGTTAAAAAAAAAAAAAAAAAAAATTAGAACTAATTATTAACTTGTGTGTTAATAAGGATCCTAATCTAGTTAGAGATAAACATGAATTGTTTTTTTTATATAAAACTCGTACAAAGACTCAAATAAATTCTTTAAGAAAGCAAAAGATGTATATTTAAATAGCTCGAAATCAAAAAAATATTTAACACTTTTATTGTTTGCATGCAGATATGTTTTTAACATGGGAAAAAAAATGTATATATATATATATAGTGGGTAGTAGTAAAGAGAAAGAGCCATATTCTTTCGAAGCTAGTGGATGCTTTGATACTAGAATTAAATTATATCTACATGAATTAATTATAAGGGTGAAGCAAGTCAGAGAATTTTTTCGGATGGTCCTCGACAGAGTAGAACCTTTCTCTCTTATTCTGATGGCCGTCAATTTATCTATGGCTGGCTGCATTCAAAATCTACCACTCCATTTATTCTGTGAATATATATATATTTTATACTGACAGAAAGTTGTATGTTTTAATATTATTTAGTTTTAAATTATATAAATGAATTGATTAAGTTATTAATAGAGTAACGATAATAATATAATTAGCAGTTTAGAGTATGTTTTACATATTACTTTTAAACATATTAAACAATAAACAAAATAAAGTAAAACTAGGGGTGGTCGCCTAGTAGTAGTTCAAGAGGTTGGTTTCTTTGTGCTTTGGATTCGAACGATTTTTAGTAAGAAGTCTTATTCTTTAAATCGAAATTTCTACAGAATAATTTCAGATACTGAGAAAATAAAATAAAATAAAGTGTTGATTGGATTCCAATCGACGCCGAGCACTCTGATCGGTGTGTAGAAATCGGGTCCCATCTCCAGGATCTCCTGCGTTCGGAAATCATCGAGTTACTCAAACGGAACGCTAGCACATTCGC
>OVAP01004248.1:0-14950 GCA_900406295.1 Aurinia saxatilis | reverse complement strand
ACAGTTGTAGTTTTAAGGTCTTAATATAGGCTAAAAAACCTACTTATTAGCGGGCTACACTCTTGCCGTGGCCCGTGAGCTACACCATTGCCGTGACCCACATGCTACATGCTCAAACGTGGCCCGCGGGATGAGCTTAGCAACGTAGCTTGCGGCCTACACTCTTGCCATGACCCGCGAGCTACACCCTTGCCATGGCCTGCGGGCTTCATGTTCAAAATGGCCCGCGGGGTGAGCTCGATGGCATAGTCCGCGGGCTTTNAAAATGGCCCGCGGGGTGAGCTCGATGGCATAGTCCGCGGGCTTTGTCCTTGTCGTGGCCCGCGAGACAAGTTTCTCTTCAATGTCCGCGGGCTAAGTCTCAGGCATGCCCCACAACATTTCTCATATTTTAATCCGCGTGCTAAGTATCATGTATGACCCGCAAGATTGTTTACATCCAGTCCGCGAGCCGACTTAGCCCGCCTAGCAACATCGCATCCCGTGGATCCGTGCACACGGCTTAGTTTCATCTCGAACTAAGGACCCACGATGAACATTTCATCAAACGATCATCGTGATCACACTCTTTTTCCCTTGGTAAGGTTTTTCCCATGTGTTTTTCTTTGCCAAGGTTTTTAATGAGGTGATCATCAGAACACATACGACTTACGAGATTATCTCAACCATCTCGTGGGCCCAAATACACTTATAACTAGCCAAATAGCCCAGCTCAGTTCCGTGGGCCCATTTCCATCTTCCATCAAGACAAAGCCCTAAGGTTTGTTCCGAACGCCGTCAAGCAAGAAGGTTCGAGAATATAATCATCGGAGTATCTAAGCAGAAAGGAAACTATCCAGAAGACTGCTGGAAGAATGGAAGCAAATCTTTAGAAAATGGAAGGTGGCCCATAAAAAAGCTTGGGCCTCAAGGCGGTTTAGTTAGAGTATATATAGGATCTAAGGTCGTAGGTGTTAGACCATTTTCTTGTCTCTCGAATAGCCTAAGTCTTAATTGCTTGTATTTGAGAATTCTCTTTGCTATCAATAAAGCGACCCTACTTCTATTACCTTGTTCTTTGTTTTTCTCTTTAACGTTTTGAGCGGTTCACACTAGAGAGTCGACGACCACTTAAAAGATCCGTTAGACAAGTTTTTGGTTGTGTGTGAATTCTTTCCCACATAATTTGGCGCCGACTGTGGGGACCTCATCGACTTCTCCACACAAAGAATCGTTATAACCCGAAGACATGGTTCTAGCTAAGGATACAACTCTGCAACCAAGGCTCCTGGTGACCCCTACGACACAACAGCTCAATCCCGATGGATTCGTCTGGGCCCCACTCGTCAACGGTGATAATAACAACATCATCAGCCCGGAAGACCCTCAAGAAACCCCATCAGACAGTGGACCAGACGCGACCGCCAAAACTCCAGGAACAACTGACCATGACATGGTTAACACCGTGCTCACGGATTTGCTTGAGCACTCTGCCAAGCAAAACAAACTCAACCAGGTATCTCAACCCGCCTGGAAGAGTTTGCTGCTCGGTCCCAGCCGCGAAAATCCATGTGAAGGCTCTTCTTGCAACCTTCGCCTGTCGATCCCAAACAGACGACTCAAGGAGTCTCTGGGACCCATGACCCCGATCCTCAAAACACTGGAAGGTTCATCGATCTTACCGACGACCTAAACATGGAGCTTCACAACAGTCGTGACCGTGAGCGTGGACCACCATCGCCTGCTCGGACCCGCATACCAGAGACCACCGAGCAGCCCAGGTAGGATGAGGAATACAATGCTGACGAGTTCTCAGATGATGACCATCTCGGCATCAACAAATTCGAGATCTTTCGACTCAGAGCAGCGATGCGGAAGACTGAAGCTACAATCCAGGAGTTGCGGACCCAGATTCACAAGGCAACTCGTCAAGCTCTAGAGATTGACAGAGTGCTGGCTGAATCCCTGAACACATCACCGGGGCCCGGATCTCTGACCCTGGAAAGATCAGTAAAATCCCAAACTATGACGGGACCTCTGACCCAACGAAACATCTGACATCGTTTCGAATTGCCATGAACCGAGCAAGGTTCCCCAGAGGACATGAAGATGCGGGCTTATGTCTCTTGTTCGTCGAGAACCTCAAGGGACCCGCACTGCAGTGGTTTTCCAGGCTACCATCTAACTCCATCAGCAGCTTCCATGAGCTAACGACCTTGTTCCTCAAGCAGTATTCGATCTTCATGGGACGAGAAACTACTGATGCCGATTTATGGTCTATTTCGCAGGGACCCAGAGAGTCTCTCCGCTCTTTCATCACAAGTTCAAGAAGCTTATCTCACAGGTTGAAGGAATGAGCGACCATGCAGCTCTGCGGGTCCTGAAGAAGGGACTATGGTATGAATCAGAGTTCCGCAAGGAACTAGCCACGCATGAACCGCCAACCATCCATGACGCTCTGCATCTCGCCAATAGCTTCATTGTGAATGAGGAAGAGATGCAGGTCCTTCGAGCAATGCACGCACCAGCTCGGACCCCACGCAACACTCAACCACCATCTGTCACCCAACCAAGTGCAAGGAAGCCGACCCAGTCGTCCAAGTACATCCATCATGAGGGACCCGGAGCCCACAACGATGGAGATACAACTACTCGAGCAACAACAAGGAACCTGGTAGGGGTGGTGGCAGAGGCTTCGGTCGTGGACGAGGGCGCTCAGAAGGCGGGCCAAGGAGTCAATACAGTTTCGACGAAAGCGCGTTCAGCGAAATTCACCAGGCCCATGGACATTCGATGCAGAACTGCAGAACTCTTGGTTCTCGGCTAACCGCTAAACTACTTGCAGGAAAACTTGGCGATGGAATCAACCTCAAGGATTTTCTTCAGGAGAAGCATGATGATCAACCCATCAAGCAGCCTCGAGCGGAGGAGCAAAACAAGCGGGACCGACCAGATGATGAACAAAATGGGGCCCCACGTCAGAGGATCAACATGATCATGGGCGGCTTGCAATTTTGCATGGACACCGTCTCCTCCATCAAGGCGTACCAGCGCAAGGCATCACAACACCATCGACATCCGGCGGTCCCAACTATCCAGAGTACACCATCTCTTTCTCCGAAAGGGATGTCTAGAGTCTTGATCAATACATGTAGCTCGGTGGATGTTATCTTCAGGGAGACCCTACGCCGCATGAAGGTTGATCCCTTCGACATCATCATTGCTCCAAGACCGCTCATGGGGTTCTAAAGGGAAACCACCATGATCATAGGCAAAATCAACCTAGCGGTTCAGGCTAGTGGGGTGACCAAGATCGTCAGATTCTCGGTAGTGGACCATCCAACTATCTACAATGACATCCTAGGAATTCCATGGCTTAGTTTGATGCATGTCGTCCCTTCAACATACCACCTATGCGTGAAGTTCCCCATCAAGGGTCAAGACCTTGTGGGGTAGCCAAAAAGAATCTCGCTTCTGCCTTCTGACGGAACACAAGCTTCGTAAGCCAACACAAAGCAATGAGGATGAGAGACAGCCAAAGAGCCAAGGACAGATGAACAGTCCACCTCACCCGGCGTATCCGAGACTCACAACACCGATATTCAACATCGGTCTCACGCTTAATCTCACCTGAGCAACGGAACTGAACTACGAGCCGACTTGATCCCCTTCCTGGGTACGTAGGCAACTCGTCCCCACGACGAGTGCAGTTGGCCCTTCCTCTAAAAAAGGGGGGGAGTGGGGTAGTATACTCGTATACTCCCATTCAATTTCCGTGACTTACAAAAACTTTCGTTATCACATTTCCATGGACCACACCAACAATCTACTTGCACTAAGCCCATCTTCGACCATGTTCCAGGTAACACACCACTTTCATTCTAGTGAATACCTTACAATGACTATATTTAGTTGGAACCCTCTACCTTACTTTCATTCTTACTTGAATATTCGGGTCCCACCATCGTTTTCCCANAACCACCCATGCCTTACAAAGCATGCTGTTACGGTCACGTGGTTTCGAGTCCTGCTGCCAACCTATTCCCGACGGGGAGCAGTGAGGCTTCAGGACTGATTCGTGGTGATCAAGCTGCATCGACATGGTCCCACACGGGAGCTCTTAAAATGCAAATCATTGTCGACAACTGCACTGAGCTAACAACCCTGTCACAGCTCACGAACGAATGTTACCAAACCTTCAAGCGTATAAAATCGCAACCATTGTTGCTGGCCACAACAATGCATATACCCGGGTCATGAACACCATCACTATGGTAAAGCGCGCGACAACTATTGTCGGAAGCAGCCCCACTACATAGAGCGGGGGTGTGAAAGAAATAGTTTGTCTTTGAAAACCCAGCAACTCAACGCTGGTCATCGACATCCCATGGGCACATCCTTGATGTATCGCCACAAGGAGGGATATTATTCGGTCTAAGCTTTCTCCACAAAAAGCCTGATCGCTATGATCACCTAAGTGACCCATCGAAACCCAGCTATCATGCTGGTCATGTACATCTCATGGGCAAAATCTCCACCACATTAAGAACAAGCGTGACAATGTAGGCTTGGAGATGAGATTGATAAACTTGACCCTTAAACAAACATTTTGCTGGGTCATCCATCACACTTTTGATGGGCCCACTAATCAGAACATATCACTACTCGGAAACAGCAGACGAATGCTACAAGTCAAAACAAAACGTCACGAAATGAACTATCAGGTTCAAAACATTCAACGGCCTAACGGCCCGGCAAACAAGTCAAGATTTCAAACATTGGATAAAGCAATCCAGGCACCACAGAACAAGTTCTCACAAGTCTTAAAAACAGAAAAGCGGTCCCCAACGACCTACTCATCCTCTTCCATCGGGTCCCGAACAAAGACCGGGACGTCAACCAAGCATGGCTCTTCAGCAAACACATTCGCGTCCAACGAACACAACCTAGACAGATCCTTAGTGATTTCACCCACAGAGGCATTGTACTCAACATCCGAATCCTTGTACCTCATCTAACTCGCTGCCACGCCGGCCTCAACCTCCTCAAACACAGACGGGTCCGCACCTCTCAACATTTGGATCATCTGATAGGAATTCTCGGCCTATCATAAGAATCAAGAAAAGAAATGTTAGAAAAAGTCACACACGTGATGGCTAATACACATAGACAGCTAACCTGATGGTGAAGACACATCGGCCCACTGAACTCCTCCTTAAGCCTAACAACCTTGGCACGGGTGCTCTCAACATGGTGAAGGAACTTCTCATTAATCCCTTTCACCTGACCCTTGAGCGCCAAAGCTTTGGCTGCCTCCTTCGTTGCTTTCTTCTTATGTCGGAGGGCCCGTTTCGCCTCTTTCTCCGCCCTTTCAGTCAGACGGACGACCTCCTCATCGTGGCTAGCAGACTTCCCCTTCAGGTCGGCCAACTGGTCATCGTGGGACCTCTGGATCTTCCTAAGCTCACCATACTCCGCACGGACCCCATGGAGATCAGCTTGGTACGCATTCACCAGCTCGTTCTGATAGGCAATGAACTTCAACAAAACAACAACAAGTTAGTCTTGAGCAAGTTAGTCTTGAGGAAAAAATAGTCCAAAAAATCACTCACATCCATGCCAGCAACGGATGCGTCCATGTACAAGTCTCGATGCTCAAGGGACACCACCGGAACAAATGGCTTCCCAAATCGAACAACGCGAGCGAGGTAGTCCGAGGCGACAACACGCCTATCAAATTCTGGAGGAACAACATCCTGGGGGTGGGACCTCCTCCTCAACTGCCGGTGGCTGAGCTTCTTTCACTTTCCTCGTCCTCTTGCGTGGGCCACCTACGGCAACGCCCTTGCCCTGGTCCATTCTCAGAGTCTCATTGTCCGGTCCTCGCGACGAATTACCTGAACGTGCTGCAGGACATACTCGATCAGCCTGCGACACTCCGGCTTGTGCCTTAGTCTCACCAACAGTCTTTCCCTGAAGAATCATGTCTATAAGAGTCATCCTTGCCTTCACAATCTCAAACGTATTGTCTGAACGGATAGGAGATTCGAAGCCGGTCCACGAAAGCGAACACGCTCTACTCTGTCCAAGGAAAAAATCTTCGTCCAGTGAGTGGAGTCCGCTCGTAGGGTCTGAAGCAGCGACGACCAACCTTCCACCCCCCTGAACGAGATATGATGCTCTGCATAAACAAAAACAATGAAGGGTTAGATAAATGCATGTATTCTAAAGAAGCAACGCGGGTGGGCCAAATGCATGTATTCTAACTCGATGAAAGCCACCACCCTCAATGGAGTGACGATCAATATTGACATAAAAGAAATGTTCATCCCAGTGGTGAACCTTCCATGGGAGACCTATGATAATACCTTGGCCCCGCTTCCCCGATATGGCATATGTAAACCGAGTTTTGCTAGTGGGACGGATCGACAATGCATGGGATATAAAATCAGATTTCACCGTGACCCCACATTCGATGCAACGAACCATGGTCTCCACCAAATGTCGGAGTCCATTGGGAGGAAGCTGAGATATGCATAGCTTGTAGTTGGCTAAGAAATCGACAAAGAGATCCGGAAGAGGCAACCATAGCAACGCCTCATAAAAGAAGCTCTCCAGCAGACAAAAGTATCCTGGAGGAGCACTCTCAATACAATCAGAAGGCGATGGGATGATGATCTCCACGTCATGGGGGATAAGAAACACCTTCCGCAGCTTGTCTATTGAAAATCTATCAGACAATGTGGATTCGGGCAGGTCCGGTGCAATCCTCCTCGCATCCGGACGTTTGGCTTGATTATTCAAGATGGCCCACTCGGTCTCAATCATCACCTTCACCACAACATACTTGATGGAGAAATCATCATAGGCATCCATCTACGCCTTGATATCAATACATGGTTCCTCATCATCACCAAACAATGGTAGGGGAATATCATGGGACCCGTAATCGTCCTGAGCATCGTCAATCTTGTTGTCACTACTCTCGCTACTGCTACCAGAAGAGCTCGACGGCTCATCATCCGATATTTCACTAAGAAGACGTCTCCTTGGCTTGGAACTACCACTATCCATGAGCATCTCCTAAGCACATTATCCCTTGAGGTATGATTCCTAGGAAGAGATTCACCTCGATCATGGGCTAGCTTAAGCATGTCATCATCCAGGCCAAGATGGATCCATACGAATGTTTGCCCGCACCGGAAGGACAGACGAAGCTCACGGGGT
The DNA here is from genome assembly GCA_900406295.1 of Aurinia saxatilis. NCBI lineage: Eukaryota > Viridiplantae > Streptophyta > Magnoliopsida > Brassicales > Brassicaceae > Aurinia > Aurinia saxatilis. The sequence goes on along the minus strand of OVAP01004248.1, from coordinate 7,744 downwards.
CATCTGACCCCACGAAGCCCGCGCCAGTCAAGCAAGCTAGCAAGCTTGAACCCCGCAAACTACATCACGCCGGGATGCACCAAAAACGAATCCCGCGCCGGTCATGTGAGCTTAAACCCCGCGAGCTACGTCATGCCGGGACCCAAGACGGACGAAGCCCGCACGAGACATGGAGCCTTCTTCCATGCGAGCTATGTCATACCGGGACCCACGAGGGACGAAGCCCTCACGAGATATGGAGCCTTCTTCCACGCGAGCTACGTCATGCCGGGACTCACGAGGGATGAAGCCCGCGCGAGACATGGAGTCTTCTTCCATGCGAGCTACATCATGTCGGGACCCACGAGGGACGAAGCCCGTGCGAGACATGGAGCCTTCTTCCCGGCGAGCTATGTCTGGCCGGGACCCACGAAGGGCGAAGCCCGCGCCGGTTGGACAAGGATGATCCCCGCGGGCTACGCTCGATCGGGACCCACGAGAGACGTAGCCCGCGCAAGTCAAGCATGGATGAGCCCCGCGACCTTCATGAAGACCGCGAACTTCCTTCCAGCTCGCCTTTCTCTTACCATCATGAAGACCGCGAGCTTCGTTCCAGCTCGCCTCCTCGCGGGACCATGCTTCCTGGGTAATGCCCGAAGATCGAAATGCTAGGGGGTCCAAGCAACCCAAGTCCTCATCAGGGCCCGTACATCTATCCTCTTCTCTTCTGCAACTCAAGTCACGGACCACACGAGCCGAGCCCTCCGCATATAATTTCTTATGTTTTTTACCTTGGATCGGGGCCCGCTTCTTCCTTTCCAACCACTCACCAAGGTTCATATCGTCCTCCACTTCACTCATCTTTAAAATTCCTAAATTTCTTTAAGGATGTAAAGAAGAAAGAAGGGAGATTGGATGAGTGGATAATGAGGGAAGAAGATAGTGGAGAAACATGGGGAATAGGGTAGGGTCGATGAATAGTGTTCTCAACCTATAACAGTTCACTACAAAGTTTCTAAGCTTAAGAAGATCCAACGCTACAAACGCCTGAAGTTTCATCGATTTATCCAAACAAGACAATTTCTACAAGTTTCTACCAGGGTTAAAATCCAAAAAACTATCATCTCACATCACGAAGAACACGAAGAACACGAGAGAGAACAGAGAGTTACCTGAAAATCTCTAGAAAACTTTTGAACTTCATGAATGCTTGCTTTGGAGAGGAATGATGGGGAGACTTCTCTTATATAGAAGATTTTGGAGGAAAATCCCTAATATTCATCTCGATCGACGCGTCAGGGCAACCTTCAGATTTTGTATACCATGACATGCATGGCCCACGTCTGGGATAACAACACGTCAAAGGACAATGCCTCAGTAACCATGCCATCTCAACGGTGTGTGATCAACAACCATGTATCAATCTTCAGTCTTCAGGCTATACTCTAACTCTCCATAGCTAACAAAGCAATAAAGACTTGGGGCTAACTATGGGGGTCGGATTCCACCCCCGAAGATTGATAGCATGAAACGGCTCAGTGTTTGCCACAAAACACTAATACGGCCGACGAGCTGGTCATATGTCCACACCGTCGAACATTACAGTCATAGACTATCAATTGGTAAGAACACAATCAAGCACGGATCACCAAGGGTCCCACGATCGATAATGCATATAACAAGACATGGATCAAGCTTGGCCCGCAGAGAAATCTCCTAGGCTTGTCTCACGGGCCAAATAATGAACGTGGCCCACAGACAAGCTTGCACAGACATCCCACGGGCTACACGATCGGCACGGCCTGCAGACCACAGTCACGGACTACCCCACGGATCGTGCAAGGAACTTAGCTTGTGGGACAAGTCCTTTGACTTGTTCCATGGGCCTGACCTTCTATAAACTCACACGATGAACCATCAATCCTATTCTATGGACATTTGGTTGGTGGGTCCCGGTTAAAACCTCACCAAGCAATGTGATAGCTAAGTTTCACAGTGGATCCCGACATACTTCACCAAGCAATGTGCTAGCTAAGTCTCATTGCGGGTCCCAAACCTTCTTAGACAAACGAATTCGATTTTCCTATGATCAATTGAACGTCCAGACATGAGATGGACCCGCAAAGGATCGAACGAAGACATCGAGATAATTGTCTGCGGGCCAAGTCTGGACCATGGCCCGTGGGACAAGACCATGGCCTTTACCCGTGAGCTACGTCAATACTGTGGCCCGCGGGATGAGCCTAATAGCGTAGCTCGCGGGCTACATCCTTGCCGTAGCCAGCGAGCTACACCATTGCCATGACCCGCACGCTACATGCTCAACGTGGCCCGTGGGATGAACTTAGAAACATAGCTCGCGGGCTACACTCTTGTCGTGGCCCGCGAGCTACACCCTTGCCATGGCCTGCGGGCTACATGCTCAACGTGGCCCGCGGGATGAGCTTAGAAACGTAGCTCACGGGCTACACCATTACCGTGACCCGCGAGCTACACCACTGCCATGACGTGCGGGCTACATGCTCAACGTGAGCCGCACGATGAACTTAGCAACATAGCTCGCGGGCTACCCTTTTGCCGTGTCCCGCGAGCTACACCATTGCCATGACCCGTGGGCTACATGCTCAACATGGCCCACAGGATGAACTTAGCTACATAGCTCGCGGGCTACACTCTTGCCGTGGCCCGTGAGCTACAGCATTGCCGTGACCCGTGTGCTACATGCTCAAACGTGGCCCGTGGGATGAGCTTAGCAACGTAGCTTGCGGGCTACACTCTTTTCGTGACCCGCGAGCTACACCCTTACCATGGCCCACAGGCTTCATGTTCAACATGGCCCGCGGGGTGAGCTCGATGGCATAGTCCACGGGCTTCGTCCTTGTCGTGGCCCTCGAGACAAGTTTCTCTTCAATGTCCGCGGTCTAAGTCTCAGGCATGGCCCACGACATTTCTCACATTTTAATCCGCGAGCTAAGTATCAAGTATGGCCCGCAAGATTGTTTACATCCAGTCCGCGAGCCGACTTAGCCCGCCTAGCAACATCGCATCCCGTGGATCCGTGCACACGGCTTAGTCTCATCTCGAACTAAGGACCCACAATGAACATTTTATCAAACGATAATCGTGATCACACTCTTTTTCCCTTGCTCATTTTTTCCCATGTGGTTTTCTTTGCCAAGGTTTTTAATGAGGTGATCATCATAACACATACGACTTACGAGATTATCTCAACAATCTCGTGGGCCCAAAAACACTTATAACTAGCCAAATAGCCCAACTCAGTTCCGTGGGCCCATTTCCATCTTCCATAAAAACAAAGCCCTAAGGTTTGTTCCGAGCGCCGTCAAGCAAGAAGGTTCGAGAATAGAATCATCGGAGTATCTAAGGAGAAAGGAAACTATCCAGAAGACTGCTGAAAAAATGGAAGCAAATCTTCAGGAAATGGAAGGTGGCCCACTAAAAATCTTGGGCCCCAAGGCGGTTTAGTTAAAGTATTTATAGGATCTAAGGTCATAGGTCTTAGACCATCTTCTTCTCTCTCGAATAGCCTAAGTCTTAATTGCTTGTATTCGAGAATTCTCTTTGCTATCAATAAAGCGACCCTACTTCTCTTACCTTATTCTTTGTTTTTCTCTTTAACTTTCTGAGCGGTTCACACTAGAGAGTCGACGATCCCTTAAAAGATCCGTTAGACAATTTTTTGGTTGTGTGTGAATTCTTGCCCACACACAGGAGTGCGTATGACAGCACCAACGAAACCATTGTCCTTTAAAGCGACTCGGTTGAGATGGAGACATCACATAAATTGAAAAGTCCATTTAAAAGAACAAAAAAATAGCATCTAAGAAAGAACGAATGTTAGAGAAATTGCAACGACTATATATAATAACACTTTGTGTGGGCAAGAATTCACACAGAACCAAAAACTTGTCAAACGATTCTTTTGAGGGATTGTCAACTCTCTATTGTGAACAACTCAGAAAGTAAGAGTAAAAGCCAAAGAACAAGAGAAGAAAGGTGGGGTCATTTTATTGATAGTAAAGCTAATCATATAGATGATCTAAGACCTACGACTTTAGATCATATATATATTCTAACTCAACCGCCTTGGGGCCCAAGCTCTTTCGTGGGCCACCTTCCATTTCCTGAAGAATTGCTTCCATTCTTCCAGCAGTCTTCTGGATAGTTTCCTTTCTCCTTATATACTCCGATGATTATATTCTCGAACCTTCTTGCTTGACGGCGCTCGGAACAGACCTTAGGGCTTTGGCTTGATGGAAGATGGAAATGGGCCCACAGAACTAAGCTGGGCTATTTAGCTAGTTATAAGTGTTTCTGGGTCCACGAGATTGTTGAGATAATCTCGTGAGTCGTATATGTTCTGATGACCACCTCATTAAAAACCTTGACAAAGAAAACCACATGGGAAAAACCTTACCATGGGAAAAAGAGTGTGATCACGATGATCGTTCGATAAAATGTTCGTCGTGGGTCCTTAGTTTGCAATGGAACTAAGCCATGTGCACAGACCCACGGGACGCGATGTTGCTAGGCGTGTTAAGTTAGCTCGCGGATTGAAATGTGAGAAATGTCGTGGGCCATGCCTGAGACTTAGCCCGCGGACATTAAAGAGAGACTTGTCTCGCGGGCCACGTCCTAGACGTAGCCCGCATACCATGACATCGAGCTCACCCCGCGGGCTATGTCAAGCATGGAGCCCGCAAGCCATGGCAAAGATATAGCCCACGGGCCACGACATGAATGTAGCCAATGGGCTGTGTCGTCCAGCTCGTCCCACGGGCTGTGTCGAGCTCGTAGCCCGTGGGCCACGACAAGTACGTAGCTCGCGGGCTACAATAAGAGTGTAGCCCGCGAGTTACGTTGCTGAGCTTGCCCAGCGGGCCACGTCGAGCACGTAGCTTGCGGATCATGGCAAGGACGTAGCTAGGGGCCTACGGTAAGAGTGTAGCATGCGAGCTACGTTGCTGAGATCACCCTATGGGCCACGTCGAGCACACAGCCAGCGGGTCATGGCGAGGGCGTAGCTCGCGGGCCACGGCGGGAGTATAGCCTGCGAGCTACGTTGCTGAGCTCGCCCCGCGGGCCACATCGAGCATGTAGCCCGCGGGACATGGCAAGGACGTAGCCCGCGGGCCTCGACAAGAGTATAGCCCACGAGCTACGGTGTAAGGCTCATCCCGCGGGCCACGATATGGACGTAGCTCGCAGGTGAAGGCTGTGGTCTTGTCCCGCGGGCCACGGTCCTAACTCGGCCCGCAGACGATTTTCTTCGTTCGATTCGCTATGAGACTTAAATAGCACATTGCTTGGTGAAGTCTGTCGGGACCCACTGTGAAATTAGCTAGCACATTGCTTGGTAATGTTTTGACCGGGACCCACCAACCAAATGTACATAGAATAGGTTGGATGGTTCGTCGTGTGAGTTTATTGAAGGTCTGGCCTATGGAACAAGCCAAAGGACTTGTCCCGCGAGCTAAGTGCCTTGCACGGCCTGTGGGGTAGTCCATGACCGTGGTCCGCTGGCCGTGTCGATCGTGTAGCCCGCGGGGTGTCCTTGCAAACTTGTCCGCGGGCCACGATCGTTATTCGGCCCGTGAGACAAGCCTAAGAGCTTTCTCCGCGGGCCAAGTTTGATCCATGTCTTGTTATATGCATTGTTAGTCGTGGGACCCTTGGTGATCCGTGCTTGACTATGTCGTTACCAATCGATAGTCCATGACTGTAATGCTCGATGGTGCGGATATATGATCAGCTCATGGGCCGTAGTAGTGTTTTGTGGCAAACCCTTAGCCGTTTTATGCTATCAATCTTCGGGGGTGGAATCCGACCCCCACAGTTGCCCCCCAAGTCTCTATTGCTTTGTTAGCTATGGAGAGTTAGCGTATAGCCTGAAGACTGAAGATTGATGCATGGTTGTTGATCACATACTGTTGAGATGGCATAGCTATTTGTCTCTTGATCGGTTGTTATCCCAGAAGTGGGCCACGCTGGCGTGGTCGACGAGAGGAGACGTAAGAGGATTCTCGTGAACGGATTGGAGAAGAAGAAGCGGGCCATGGTTGAAAGAATAGACGTAAGAAGCTTCTTTTGAATGGCTTGGCTCGCATGGTGCGAGACGGAGATGGGCGAAGGCTTGTGATCGATGTTCGCGGGCCACGACCATTTGCGGGTCCCGAATTGGGTCGTGGACTTGCTCCATCCGTAAATCTCGCGGGCTAAGTCATGGCTGATTCTCATGAAGACACGGGCCCTAACATAGGCTGCTCGGACAAGTTGAAGCTTCACTCGGAGGGCCACTAACCAAGCATTCCACGGTCTCTGGCTGGCTTTGATACAGCTCGCAGATGAGGAGACGAGGTCTGGTATGCAGGCTAAACCTTGGTCAGGTCCCGTGCGAGCTTCGTTTTGGCTCGCGGGCATCGTCGCGTCGCGATGGGCGCGGGCTAAAGTCTTCGTGGGACATGGGCGAGCTTTGGTTTGGCTCGCGGGCATCATCGCGTCGTGATGGGCGCGGGCTAAGGTCTTTGTGGGACCCGTGCGAGCTTTGGTTTGGCTCACGGGCATCATTGCGTCGCGATAGGCATGGGTAAAGTCTTTGTGGGACCCATGCGAGCTAAGTGCAAGGTCGCGTGGAGAGTTGCTTTCCAGGCGACGCTTGCTACGTTATCTTGGAGGGGACCCGCGTGGGCTTTGAGGATCATTTGGCATCCGCGGGCCACACAGGAGGTGACTTGAGTTGTTTATTTCGCGTCTCTTACTACCTTTGCGGGCCAACCTTTGGTCCACAATTGTCGTATTGACAGCTTGGATGAGGATGATGAGAACCAAGGATGGAAAGGCGAACGCTCCCACGGAGGTTTCATCGGTGATGAACTCGGTAGTCATGGAACGTTAGATGATCAAGGCGAGTTTTCTTTATGAAGCCATGCCTTAGAAGATAGTATGTTTAAGGCATGTTTCATGGGCGGTGATGCTTCTGAATTGTCGAGCTCTTCTGGTAATAGTGGTAGTGGTGATAGCAAGGCCTATGAGGATTAGGATGACTGTAGGACTCACAAGGTTCGCTTGCTACCAACAAGTTATGGTAAGGAGATTTCGATGAGCCATGAAAATGAACCGTCTTTTGATATTAAGGCAGGGATGGAGCTTCTTTCCAGGCGAGCAAAGTCTCGTGTGGGGACCACACAGAGCAAACTGGAGGTCACGGAGAATAAAGCTTCTTCTCAGGCGGGCCAAGTTGCGAATAGATCCCGTTTAGATGTGGTATAAGGGAGTGAACCCTCTGCCTTGTCCGTGAGCTTTGTTCGTGGCGGGCCCTCACTATGCGAGCTTAAGTCTTGAAGATCATCTCGTGTAGACGCGAGCCAAGTTACGAGTGGGTCCCATAAGTGTGTAGCTCGCGAGGGTATCGGCGTTGTGTTGCGCGCGGACAAAGTCGAGAATGGGTCCCATCATGATTTTGGCTTGCGTGGCTCATGACATTCATGGTGGGCGGTTGATCGAGGTCCAAGTTAATGGATGGTAGTTGACCGAAGGATGGCTAGTGACACATGTGATTAGGGTCCACGCCTTAGTAAATGTTCTTGGTTGACGTATGCGATTGAGCCATTGATGGTTGAACAAGACGTTTTGTGTCTAGCGTTCAAAACCTTTTGCTAACCATAACTCACTTGAGTAGTCGTAGTATTGTTTGAGGGTCAATCCACTTGAGAGAACGATAAACGCGATAAGCACATCAAATTCC
>OVAP01004247.1:0-14951 GCA_900406295.1 Aurinia saxatilis | reverse complement strand
ACAATTTATAGACATTATCAATAATAGACTTCATAGCTAACTATATAAGACTCAACTATATATTTATACTATAGTAGACTATGTAANGACCCAACTATATATTTATACTATAGTAGACTATGTAGCCAACTATAATATTGGTACAAGTCAATTACATATACATTTCACCAACTACATATTAGTAGACTATGTAGCCAACTATAATATAGTTTATAGCAACATAGAGTTCATAGTACAGTTTCTATGAAGTCAACTATAATATAGTTTATAGCTAACTATAATATAGTTTATAGTAGATTTTATAGCCAACTATATAAGACCCAACTACATGTTTCTACTATAGTAGACTATGTAGCCAACTATAATAGAGTTTATAGCCAACTATATAAGACCCAACTATATATTTCTACTATAGTAGACTATGTAGCCAACTATAATAGACTTTATATCCAACTATATAAGACTCAACTATATATTTCTTTTATAGCCAACTATATAAAACCCAACTATATATTTTCACTATAGTAGACTATGTAGCCAACTATAATATAGTTTATAGCCAATATAGAGTTCATAGTACAGTTAATATGTATAGTTTATAGACATCGTCAATAATAGACTTTATAGCCAACTATTAAGACTTTATAGCCAACTATATAAGACTCAAATAATACCAAACTATATTTTTCCCCAATTCAGCTATTTTGTCTTCCTTCATACACGGCGACATCTCCACACCACGCCGAACTCGTACGATGAGGTACGATGAGATTTTTTTTTTTTTTTTTTTAAAGGGGTTTGTACTACACATACATAAATATAAAGTAAAAGAAAAAGCAAGGATATATTTGTATGACTATATTGTGGAAACTAAATATTATGTAAAATCTAATTTTAAGACTTAAATTTCTCTTGTTTAGTTAAGAAAAAAAAAAGTAAACAAAGTATATAAACAGCCCAACCCTAAAAAGGCTTCACGGCTTCACCGTTTTTTTCGTTGCTCTCTGCACCGCGCCGCCTTCTCCCTATCGATTAAAATCCCTCTCAGGTAAGCAGGCGTTTCTTTCATCTCTTAAGGTTCGTATCATCCTTCCGTTGGTATTCCCGTTCTGTTGTAGAAAGATTTAACCTAGACTCATCGGAATCTCTTTGCTGCGTCGATGTATAAACCCTAATTTTCGTTCAGGTGTTTAGAAATGATGTTGTCTAGATCTGGTGTTCTTTGTAATTGATTTCGTTATCTGTGATTGATGATGTTACAGATGTCGATGATGGATGAACAATCAGGGATGTTCAAGGTTCAACAAACCATTGGCAGTGTTTTGTGTTGCAAGTGTGGTGTTCCCATGCCACCAAATGCTGCCAATATGTGTGTCAATTGTCTTCGTTCAGAAGTGGATATCACTGAAGGCTTGCAGAAGAGCATTCAGATTTTCTACTGCCCTGAGTGCGGATGTTACTTGCAGCCTCCGAAAACCTGGATCAAAGCTCAGTGGGAATCCAAAGAGCTCTTGACTTTCTGTATCAAGAGGTTGAAGAATCTCAATAAAGTCAAGCTGAAGAATGCCGAATTTGTTTGGACTGAGCCTCATTCCAAGAGGATCAAGGTCAAGTTGACTGTTCAGGCTGAGGTTCTTAATGGTGCTGTTCTTGAGCAGTCTTATCCTGTTGAGTTTACTGTGAGAGACAATCTCTGTGAGTCGTGCTCAAGGTTTCAGGCCAACCCTGATCAGTGGGTTGCCTCCGTGCAGCTTAGGCAGCATGTCTCTCACAGGCGCACTTTCTTCTATCTCGAACAGTTGATTCTGAGGCATGATGCTGCTTCACGTGCCATTAGAATCCAGCAGGTGGATCAAGGAATTGATTTTTTCTTTGGGAATAAAAGTCATGCTAACAGCTTTGTGGAGTTTCTGGGCAAAGTTGTCCCAATTGAATATCGTCAGGACCAACAACTGGTGTCCCATGATGTCAAGAGCAGCTTGTACAACTACAAGTACACTTACTCTGTCAAAATCTGTCCTGTATGCCGTGAGGATCTTATATGCTTGCCTAAGAAGGTTGCTAGCGGCTTAGGAAACCTTGGTCCACTTGTTGTCTGCACAAAAGTGTCTGATAACATCACTCTTCTTGATCCCAGAACCCTGAGGTGTGCATTCTTGGACGCCAGACAGTACTGGAGATCTGGGTTTCAATCTGCGCTGACCAGCAGGCAACTGGTGAAGTACTTTGTGTTCGATGTGGAACCCCCTGTTGCTGAAGCCACTGTTGGTGGGCAGAAGTATGCTCTTTCCTATGTCCAAGTGGCCCGTGAGTCGGACATCGGTAAGATGTTCTATGTCCAAACTCATCTCGGACTCCTTCTCAAACCGGGGGATCAAGCTCTGGGCTATGACCTTTATGGGGCCAATGTGAACGACAATGAACTGGAGACATACCGTCTGAATGTGAAGAATGGGCTTCCTGAAGCAATTCTGATCAAGAAATGCTACGATGAGCAGAGGGAGAGGAAGCAGAAGAAAAACCGTGCATTTACTGTCAAGAAGCTGCCAATAGAAATGGATGATTCAAGAGGAGGCAGGGGTGATCCAGAGAAGATGGAGAATGAGTATGAAGAGTTTTTGAGAGACCTTGAAGAAAACCCTGAGCTAAGGTTCAACATATCCTTGTACAGGAACAAGGATTATCAAGCTTCCGAGACTGCTTCAATGACAGATGGAGAAGGCGCACCATCTGTGCCAATTGAGGAGTTGCTTGCTGAGCTTGACCTCAGTGAGGAGGAAGAAGACGACGAGGAGGACATGGCTGAATAGTTTCGTTTATCAAAACACCTAAGCTACTATTTTCTCTCAGTTGCCCTTTAGTTTTGTCCAAGTTTTGTTTTGAATGCAAGCGGATTCATTTGAGCGCAACAGTTATTATACTGCAAACTTTCTGGCTATTATACTTTGTGTGAATTTATTTTGAATTGGTTATAGTGAGATGATTTTTTCCTATTACACAAACATGTGCTTTGAACTCTATTGTTAAGCGAAAACGCTCTAGGATGTTTTCAGGGTAAACAAAGTTGAGCGTGACCTTAATGGCATAACTGCAAAAGACAACGATCTGACAAAGGACAAACAAGTGAATCAACTTCTTACAAGATATCTAAACGCTAAATTTCTCTGACGCCATTGTGTAGTCTGAACGGAAACTGATTCTCCAGCTATTAATTATTAGTCAGGTTGACATGGTCATTTGCAGAGCAGATACAGGTGCAGTTCACATGCCAAACAGAAATTTTTGTTATATGTTGGACAACCTAGATGAAGAAAATGTACTAGCTCAGATGAAGCTCCAAATGTATAGGTACTAGCTCAGATAAAGCTCCAAATGTATAGGTACTAGCTCAGATAAAGCTCCAAACTGTTAAGCTCCAAATGATATAAATGATCTTGTATGGTGCGGTAGTGTTTATATCAACTAGGTGAGGGTTTTTTATTTCCGACTAATATAAATTTGTGTATCTTAACAGTTTTGTAAAAATTGAGTTGATAGTCTATCATTTGTTACTATTAACAATATTGGAAACCAATAAAATAGTCATTTTTCCTACAACATAAATTATATTTTTTTATTTTTTTCTCTTTCATGTTTATTTTTCTCCAATAGAAAAGTTTGGTGGCGGTTCTATATTGGGTCAATAGCAATGTAATAATCTGAATTGAATCAGTAACCAATTTTTTTTGTAAAAAGATCTTTTTGCCCTCACAAAATATCTGCGCATGAAGAAAGATAAATTTTAATATTTATCTCCTTCTTACGCGTGTACTATTATACTTCGTATATTTTGTAGGCGTACTACAAAATCTCAAATAGAATGGTCTGTTCAATTTTACTCGACTTATATTGAATACAAACTCAGATGTTAATTCTCCGTGTTCGAATGTTACAATACATACGTTATGTACGCATCCAAACAAAAATTGTTGTAAGTTTTTTTGTATTATATGATATGTCATGATGGTTAAAATAAGTTTATGGTTTATTGAGTACTCGGAATGGATGACAGGAAATAGAATAGTATCATACATGAAACAAAATAGAAAGAAATTACATAATTCCCTAAGTAGTACAAGCGGAGTATAATAACACTCGATTATGTCATCTTTAATTGATCAATTTTGGGTTTTCAAACTCATACAACGCAAAAAGTAAATTTTGGACTAGATCTATGAACTTTATCATTATAATTTATATGAACCATATTATATATATAATAAGAATCAATATTGGTAACTGAGATTACAAAAATTACATATTACAAATGAAATACAAGCAAATAAGAAAATAGTATAACTTGAATAATTTCTACAAATAGTACGACTTTTAAATAGATTAGAATGATAAAGCTATGTTCTTTATCTTCTTCAGGTTCTAGATTTATGTTAAGAAGATGATAAAGATTCTTCAATTCCATCACTGGTAAATCTCATAACCCATATTTTATTTGTCGGAATCAGTTTCTCCTCCACCACTAGCGTTGCCATCTTCCTCTAGATCCAGGGATCCGAAGGTGAAAATAGTTTCACGTTGATCCGGTGACATCTCCAAAGTAGAAATCGAATCAGATCCAGATGGAGAGATGGAGAGGAATTGGGTTCACGAGGATTAATACTCTTTGTGGGTTATGGTGGAGGAGGAGTCTTTTCTCCTTTGAAAAATTGATGGAAGAAGCGATAATCATTGATAGGAGAAGTAGGAAGAAGAAGGGGATCGAGATAAGAAGAGAGATTGAGGAGGAAGAAGAAAGAGGAGGGATTGGGGACGAAGAAGAAGAAATTATCGTGATAGAGAAAGAGGAGAGAGGTGTGTGTGATGAGAGGGTAAGACGGGATTAAACCCAAATAATATGCAAGTATTGTTGTCCTTTTTTTTTTGGAAAAAACCCGAAGAATACACCAATTGAACAAAATTTGCTAATTAAATACACGAATTTTTTTTGTTGCCATATTAATACACGAATTTTTTTTTTTCCAGATTAATATAGAAACTCATTAATTCTGTATATTTTCATACACAAACTTTTTGAAATTCATAGTAAAATGTAGCTGATTTAGTAAAGTCTTGTGGTTGCTAAAAAAAAACTTTTTGAAATTCCAGTTTTGCCCTCAACTTTATCCCTCAAATTAATTTGTTTACAGATTCTGAATAAAACTCATAAATATAAACCATGATATAAACTCAGAATCCGTAAAATATAAACCATGAAACCTTAAAACTTAAAACCAAATACTTATTAAACACTAAACCCCTATCCTACAAATTTTCAACTCTAAATATTAAAATCTTAAGCCATGAATTAAAACTCAGTTTTAAATGGGTAACTCAATCTGATTTGTAACACTTGGGGTTTAAAAATTTAGGATTTAGAGTTGAAATGTTTTAGGGTTAGGGTTTAGTGTTTAATAAGTATTTGGATTTAAGTTTTAACATTTTTGGGGTTTATATTTTAAGCCCTAAACCCTAAAATTCTAAATCCTATAATCCAATAAAATATTATGAAACGTTTAATTTTTTTAATATTTTTTTTGTATTTTTAAATATTTATTTATTAGTTTTATTTAAAATTTATGAAGAAGTTTTAAGAAATGGCCTTTCAGTATGTCTCCTTTCAAAAATACCCTCATTTATCTTTTAAAAATATATTTTTTTGGATTTATGATTTATTTAAAATTTAATTTAAGACTTAAATCTTGTAGGGTTAGAGTTTAGTGCTTTACAAACTATTTGAGTTTATGTTTGAGGTATTATGGTTCGTATTTAGGAGTTTTGGATTTATTAAAGATTAAAAAAAAATTTAGGGTTTAAAATTTTAGGGTTTAGGGTTAAAACCCTAAACCCTATATTCTAAACCCTACAACCCTACAATCCTACAAACTATTAAAAAATATTTTAAAATATTAAAAATGATAATTTAGATTGAATTTAGAGTGAAAATAATGTATTTTTTAAAAATAGATAAAAAAGAGGGATATTTTAAAAAATATGGACTTCAACATACTCATTTTTTTTATTCCTCCACATTAATTTGAGTAAAAAAGTTGATAGCTAAAATTTCAAAAAAAATTTGTATGAAAATGTATAAAATTAATGAGTTCGTATATTAATTTGTGTATTAATATGGTAATGAAAAAAAAAATTATATTTAAATGGCAAATATAATTTTTTCCCTAAATTATAAGGTTTGGACCTAATTCCCCGATAAAGGAAAAGAAAAAAGAGTGGATAAATTGTGGGAAGCCCTGATTGTTAGGTCATATTTCTCATTGTGAAGATAAGGCAGCGGCGGAATAGATCCATGGCTCCGATTGCAGTTGGCGATGTGGTACCAGACGGAACAATCTCCTTCTTCGACGAGAATGATCAGCTCCAGACTGTCTCCGTTCACGCTCTCGGCGCCGGAAAGAAGGTCGTTCTCTTCGGTGTCCCCGGTGCTTTCACCCCCACCTGCAGGTAACAGATTTGGATCCGTTCTATTTATGTTCTCCCTTAGATTGGAATTGAGGATTGTGGGGTTTGTTTTCCTCGAATTAGCATGCAGCATGTTCCTGGATTCATTGGGAAAGCGGAAGAGCTCAAGTCAAAGGGTGTTGATGAAATCATCTGCTTTAGCGGTCAGTTTAATATTCTCATTAGGTTTTAGTAGATATGAAGAGCTACCAAATCTGCTTAACCTCCAACTGTAATGTTTGCAGTGAACGATCCATTTGTGATGAAGGCATGGGGGAAGACATACCCAGAGAACAAGCACGTCAAGTTCGTAGCGGACGGGTCTGGTGACTACACACATCTTCTGGGACTTGAGCTTGACCTCAAGGACAAGGGTCTTGGTGTCAGGTCAAGGAGATTTGCTCTGTTGCTTGATAACCTCAAGGTCACTGTCGCCAATGTTGAATCTGGTGGCGAGTTCACCGTTTCCAGTGCGGATGATATCCTCAAGGCTCTCTGACAAACTTATGTATAACCTAGTCTGATGTCAGACAACAAATCTGGCATAATAAAGCAGTGTGGCTTTGCTTCTTTCTTCCTGTTCCACAACTACTATCAAGTATTGAGTTTCTTATGTTTTTCTTTGCATTGTTTTGTGAAAATATGGGTAATTCACGTGAGGAAGCATACCAAAAATATTCCAATTCTGCTCGGGATTATGATATGGACGTCTACCTTATTCCTGCCTAAAAGTTAGGCTGAGGCTGCCATACTTTTCTGGTCTAGTAAATGGGTATCATGCATTCTAATTACTTGGCCGTCTAGATTTTTCTATGGAAAGGCAACACAGTTACAAAAGCAGTACAAAAATGAACCAACCGAGCAACTAGAAGTCTAGACCAAAACAACTTAGGAGCAAACAAAACAGGACCAAAAATCTAAAGTGAACCCTTTGCTATAGTAACATCTTGCACCTGAATGTACACTACTAAAGAGCACACCTAGAACTGACCCGAGCAACCGACTTCTTCCAACTAGTAAAGAGGCTTCGCATCAACTAGTACGCAAAAGCAAGTTGGCCGTCTAGTTGTATTATTCTACAAGATGTGCGGACTAGTACAATAGTTACAAGCCTTGATCGATACATAAGTTAATTGATGTCCTAGATACCGCGAGAAGCACTATTTGGCAGAGTACTAGAAACCAAGAAAAGCATTTTAAGACTATTTCACAAAACTTAAGGCTCAAAATGAGTCTCAAGCTTATAGAATCCATAATTACTGCCTCATAGTCAAATAGATATGCCAGCACACAACTCTTTCATGAAATCCCAAGTCCTCACACACCTCTTTATAACACGATAACACATTCAAACTCAAATACAAACACATACAGAAAAGCACTTGATTAACACACACCATTCATCTTCTTCCTCTCCTTCACAAACTTCCTCCACCCAACAATGACTTCCATCAGCCTGTCCCTCTCTAGCTTCTTCTCTTTCACATTTCCCACAATTCCTCCTGTCCCCAACTTCCTAGATATCTTGGAAGGTAAGGTATCTAACTCATGAAGCACCTTCACGATATCAGACACAAGTCTCTCCGCAAGTGTTCTTGAGAAGTCTTCCCTAATGACAACACGCAGAACTGTGATGTGTTGTGCATCCGCGGGCATAGTGTAAGCCGGGACAATCCAGCCAAAACGGCGTAGCATCTCAGAGATCTCGAACTCGTTGTGGAAGCTATGGTCCCTGAGAGAGAAGGCTACGAGTGGCACTCCTATGTCCTTTGAGACTATGTTGAAGCGCTCTGTTTTCTCTATCCCTTCTCTGAGAACCACCATGTTCTCCAGGCAGTTCTCCATCACATTCTTGTAGCCCTATATAAAAAGTAGATCACATCAAGCCTATAAATGAGAAACAGATACTGAATTGAACAGAATATCACCTCGAAGCCAAGACGAATGAGCTGATAGTATTGAGCGATCACTTGGCTCGACCCTACAAACAACCGAAAACGTTAACCACAATAAAGAAAGCCAAGATCATATAGTGTATATATGAAAGGAGACATACCCTTGGAGAAATTGAGAGTAAAAGTGGGTTGATCAGCACCAAGATAATTAATATGGAAAATGAGCTCATCAGGCAAATCATCTTGAGTCCTCCAGACGACCCAACCAATACCAGCATAGACGAGTCCGTATTTGTGACCGCTCACATTGATACTCTTGACCAAGGGAAGCCTAAAGTCCCATTCCAATTCAGGGTAGATAAAGGGAGCTATGAAACCTCCACTTGCTGCGTCCACATGGATGGGAGTGTTCCAGCCAGTCTCTTGGTTTTTCTTGACCAACAAGTCGTTGAGACGCTTGACGTCTTCGAACTCACCGTTGAGTGTGGAACCCAGTATGGCTGCCACACAGATTGTGTTCTCGTCCACCATCTCTGCTGCTTTGTCTGGGTCCATTACGTAGTAACCTTCAGTCAGCTTCACTTCTTTGAGCTCCACCTCGAAGTACCGAGCAAATTTCTCCCAGCACACCTGAACATTGGCTCCAGTCACGATGTTGGGTTTGTCATAAGGCTTACCCTCGGCTTTGCGTTTGTTCTGCCATTTCCTTTTAAAGGCCAATCCTGCCAACATGATTGCCTCTGATGACCCAACTGTCCCTACTCCTACCGCCGTCTCTGTCTCCCCTAGCGGTGCGTTGAACAGTCGAGCTATCATGTTCACACATCGGTTCTGTTTTCTCAACCAGTTCCAAATTAGTATAGTAGCCAACACATGCACATTAATTGCCAACTGTGATTTAATAACTCCTAGTATCTAATTATCATTAGACTTTTATATCAAATTCAAGATATACACATTTAGCATTAACATACTGAATAGTATTATTTGTACATGTGCTATATAAAATTATTCTAAGACATTCTTACAAAGATCGTATTCAGTATACACAGTAACGTCGACATCACCTATCCATTTAAAGAACTAACTGAGCAGTGAGTACTATTAACTTTATGGTGAGATTATCAAAGTTTCACATGAAAGAGTTAATGTGACATATGATTTCGCAACCACGGGATTTTACTGGTAGGTGGTGGGCTCCATCCTTCATCGCGACCTTTTTCCAAAATTTATTTACTTTTTATCTTCTTATAATGCATGGTTTTCTTTTGTCAAATCCAAGTTTTCCCCCACTCTCTTTCCCTTTCCAATTATATATATACACACGTAAATCAATTTATACGACCTAGTGGGAAAAAATGGTGGACCAACCAATCAAAAATTTGTGTGGTGATGTGTGGAACAAAGAGAGGTTGCCGACAAAAGGGCAAATTTTGTCTTTCGGCTTCTCAATTATTCTGCTGTACCATCTTTTTTCTCCCATTCCTTTGATGATTCTAAAAGATTTATATGTTTTAGACTTTAATCATACCCTTTTTTCTATACTTGATAAAATTCATTTCCAATATATCAAAAAACGAATCAATATATTATTTATTGATTCCCGAATGTGATGTTTTGCCAAAGTTAACAACAAGTGGGCCATTAGAATTGATGACACTTTGACATTAATCAATACATTTATACTTTGAGAGAACAATGTACAAAATCAGTAAGGCCACTAGTGTAAGAACTTGATATGTCGGCCAATGAAAGCTCAACACGTACGTGTCCTATTACTTCGATTGAAAAAGTCATAACTAATGTTAAATTTGGTCTTCTTGTACGTATTGTAAACGTATAAACAAATGTCTAGTTGTATATTTTGTAAAGGAATCTATAAATGTTGGACTAATACTTAACCCGTGAATATGGTTTTTATCAAAACAGCATTAATCATATTCTGAGACCAAACAGAAATACTGATTCTTCATTGTTATCTGCCTCTCTAATCCTTTAATCCAATAGTTCGACCAAAATAATTTTTTAAAAAAAACAATTTCATGCAAAATTCATCATGTTATGATGATCCTCAATTGTAAACCATTCCATTCATACATAAATAAATCCAAGAAAAGACGATTTTAATATGAAGTTTTGAATAGGAAAAAGAAAAACTAATAAATATATGTATACGATAATATGAATATGGGTTATTAGATATCTGTCATATTTGTTGATAATAAGTTATTGATTTCAATTAGGTGATTCTAACATAAGTAAAATAAGGGGTTATAAAGAGACCTGGAGCTCGGTGGTGACGGGGTACTCGTCCATGTCAACATAGTTCTTGTTAATGGAGTCCATAATGAGTTTGTCACACTCTGGCTCCATCCATGTGGTCACGAAGGAAGCCAGGTTAAGCCTCGGGTTACCATCAAGCATCAGCTCATCTTTTATGATCTGATACGCAGCATCTTTCGGTATCGAAGTCTCACCGATCTCGTACCTTTTATTTGGAAGATGATCAATTTAATCAACATGTACTGAACAATATATATAAGATAACAAGAAATGATAAGTTCAGTTCTTCATTACTTGGGAAGTGCAGTGCGGACATAGCGAGATCCGAACGTGGAGCAAACATTTTCGTTACTTTCCGTTGCCGTTCTTGTAAGAACCATTCTCTTCTTTCTTCTTTGCTTTTTGGTAGTGAGGAGAGGATGAAGAAGAACGTATAGAGAGACGAGGCTGCGTTTATATTGACCCTACATTTGCTGTCTTTCCCCTTCTGTCATTTTTATATAATTTATTTTGATTTATGTATTTTGTATTTTTCCTTTCAAGTCGACAAAGATATTCGTAAGTAAAAATATCTACAAGGAACTTAAATATCTACACATTACCATTGGAATTATTGGTGTTTCTCAATACCATTACAATCGGTTTTACTATGGAGATTTTACTACCAATTTCTATTCCATTACTAATAAATTGTATAAATTTAGTAAATTATCATAGTTTATTAGTTTTGGTATATATATATATATATGAAAACAGATCAAACTAAACAACTAGATCTATCTTAAAACAGAAATACATAAATACTTATTATGAAAAATACTTTTCTCATAAATTATTAGTTTGACTAAAAAACATCTAATATATAAAAGAGAAGGAACTATCTCCATGGTAATGACATGTGACTCAGAATAACACATGTTCTCCTCTCAAATTAATAACAACTTAATTAACTAATGACAACTAAATAAATTAAACTATATATATATATATGTGTGTTTTTTTCTAGTGATCCATGATCTACATCCATATGACCCATTCCTTCAAATTAAAAATGAGTTTTTCCTCTGTTTGGCTCATGAACAAAGCGAAAGGGGAAACAAAAAGTAGGAGATTTTCCACGTTTCGATGGTCTATTATCCAACTTTCTAAACAATTTTTAAATTATTTATATTATTTTTACTATTAAATTTCAGCAACTCTCCGTTGTTATATGACAAAATTTTGACTTCATATAAAATATAATAAATACATTAAGAAGTAACAATTTTAATAAGTTTCTATTAATTGGTTCAGAATTATATATGGGTGTGTATATTCCAGCGATCCATGATCTACTGATCAGTGACCTATTTTGCCAAATTAAAAACCATTTTTTGTCTCTGTTTAGGTCATGAACAAAGCAACAGCGGGAAAATAAGAAGAGGGAAATTCTCCACGTTCCGATTGTCTATTGCCCAACTTTTAAGCAAGATTTAAATTATTTATATATTTTTTTGTACTTATAAATTTCAGTGCCTCTCCATTGTTACAGTACATATAATTTTGACTTCATATAAAATATAATACATACATAATAAATAACAATATGAAGTAACAATTTTGATAAGCATTTTCTAATTGGATCAGAATTATAATCATTACTGCATAATTAAATCACAATTAGGATATATATATATATATATATATATATATTAGTGGGTCGGTGAACATAATTAATTTAAATTGTCCTAAACTTTAAGGTATTGGATAATAACGCACAAAATAATGACGGTTTCAGGGTTAATAAAATTAGAAAACTATTTAACAAATTTAAATCCGTGTGTAGCACGGGTACCTACCTAGTCTTATATAATATAGTAATATTTCATTTCACAATTAGCTTTGAAAAACTGTCATGTGTCTCTCTCTATTAATACTTACAATTAATTTTAACCATTAAATCTTATTATTTTTTTTTCTTAATTTATTTCAAACAACTAATTAGTCATTTTGTATTTTAAATAATAACAACAACTTAATTCTAGTTTTTCATATTAGTTGAAATTCACAGCAATGTTAAAAATAAGATATTATAAAGTTCAATAACACTAACATATAATGAGATAATAAACAAATTAATAAATTGAATAAGAGTAGAATAACAGAATTTGGGTAAGTGACTACATTACTTAATATTATAAAACACGATTTTCTGAAAAACATGTATACAATATATATAACTGCATAACAATACAATTACATAACAATTATTTTGAAAGCTACCTGCTAATAGGGGGTTTTGGCTTTGGAGGAAAATCCTAA
This sequence comes from Aurinia saxatilis, assembly GCA_900406295.1. Taxonomy (NCBI): domain Eukaryota; kingdom Viridiplantae; phylum Streptophyta; class Magnoliopsida; order Brassicales; family Brassicaceae; genus Aurinia; species Aurinia saxatilis. Next base: position 1,980 of record OVAP01004247.1, on the reverse strand, counting down.
ATCTCAGGCCAATGGCACTGTGGTTCCTAAAGTGTCATGTGGGCAATGGCAACAACGCTTCTTTCTGGTATGTCCAACCTTGGCCCATTGATAGACTTCGCAGGCCACTCAGGAAACCTTTTACTTGGAGTCACTTTGGATGCACCTAGGCCTAGGCAAAATATCCGGATCCGAATTACCGAACCAAACCTGACACAAAAAATAGAACCAACCCGAACCCGAACGGGTGCTAAATTTCTATATCCGAAGAACTGAACCCGAATCCGAACCAATAATCAAACGGGTACCCGAAAATATCTAAAATACAATAATATACCTATAATATTAACTATATTTAAAGTTAATATAATTATTTATCCAAAATTTTAATCATAAATATGAAAATATCATTTGTTTTTAGATAAAAATAATTGAAATATCTAAAATAATCAAAATATACGAATTTATTAGCTGTATTTATCAAAAGTTAACCAAAATTTATTCACTTTTAACATTTTTATTATTATTTTTATTTATTTTTGGGTATCCGAACCCAAACCCAAACCGAACCCGACCCCAACCTATAAAATACCCGAACGGGTGCTATACCCTTTTACCGAAATACATGAAAACCCAAAAAACCCGAACTGAACCTGAACGGATATTTGAACGCCCACCCCTAGATGCACATGTCTCGGAGGCTGCTGCGAATGGTGACTGGTGCTTCACATCTTCAAGAGACTGCCCATGATGACACCTACTTCTGGAACGTAGACTTCTCAACAGCATCAACTTCTCCAATTCTTCGACTTGGGCAGCTTTGAACAACTTCGGGCCTAGAGTGCATTGGCACAACTCCGTATGGATTAAGGGAAAGGATACCAAAACACTCCTTCATCACTTGGTTGGCAACCATTAACCGTCTCTCTACTCGGGACAGACTTCAAAACTGGAACATAACCTCGACGACGGCCTGCCTACTTTGCTCAGCCAATGTTGAGAGTGTCTTCCACTTGTTCGTCTCCTATCATTACATCCAAGACATTTGGACTGTCTTCTCACCTATCATCTACCCTTTTCCCATGACCCGTCATTCCATTATTGATTGGCTGCCTACCTTACCAAGCAGAATCCGCACCATCGCCAACCTCATCTACCAAGCTTGCCTCCACACCCTTTGTAAGAGAGAAATAGTGGGCTTTTCACAGCAATGAGCAGACCTTATCCACAACTCATCACTGAAGTCCCCCACATCATCCGCAACAAGATTTACTTATTGGACAGAGCCGATGAAACAAAGCCAGGTGCCGCTAGCCAACCTACCTATCTCCAACTATGGTTCCATCACTTCCAGCCTTAGTCTCCGATGTTCCCATGTTTTTTGCACCCAAGATGTTCCCATGTTTTTTTTGCATCCAAGTCCTATTTTGTGTATCATTGTTCACGTTTCCTTTATGATGTGTTGCTTCCAAAAACCTCCAAACTCCCACTTGACTTATGACTTGGGATTATTTTGTACTTTGTCCTTTTTTTAGTAATATATTTTCAACTTTTGCCAAAAATAATAAAATAAAAATAAAAAGTAATAAGTAATCTAATATCATTTTGTATTGATATACATCTAATATTCCACTAATAATTAATGCCACTAATATTATTTGTAAATTTGAAATAAATATGTACAAACTAAATTAAGGGTCATACACTTCGTTATTTTTTATTTCAATTTTAGAATATGTAGGAAATGATTGCTATAATTAGCAGTTCAATAGGTTATATTATATTTTATAGTAAATTTTTAAAAGGTTTTTTTTGTTGTGAATGTTCGTCTGTTGTTGTAAATATTTATATATATTTTCATTAGAAAAAGTTACCTAGAATAACACATAATTATATCAAAACTACTACAATAACATACTCAAGGTGGAGTATACTCGAATAACACGAATGTTTTGCCAAAAGACATAATTTTGATGTTTTAATAATATAAATAATTAACTT
>OVAP01004246.1:0-14954 GCA_900406295.1 Aurinia saxatilis | reverse complement strand
ATTAACATAATCAAAGAAGAAAGCATGTAAAGAGATAATTGCAAATAGATATCCAAATATTTGTGATTATGCTCTGTGAATCGATCGGTCGCACTATTCTCGGTCGATCGGTGAATATCCGAAACGCATTTTCTGAAGATTCAATATATTCAGTGATTATCTCTAGCGTATACTGATAACTCCCCAAATGCAATGGTCCTTATCTGAATTTGTTCTTGAAGCTTCCTTAAGATTATGGGCTTCGATCGATCGGTGGGCCTCCGGTCCGGTCGATTGGGCCTTCATTTCATGCGAGCTTCTGGATACACATTCACTGATTTAAGCTTAACTTCTTACTCATGGGGGCTAATGACTTGATTCCAAGCCCATGTGACAGCTAACTCATGTGGCTTAATTTTCCTAACTCCTCACTTCATTCCAAAATAAACTTCTCCTTCATCCGGGCATGAACTTCTGATGTTTATTTGTTGAACTTGGTAGAAAATGCACATTTGTGACCTAAAATGTATTGTTTTCACAAAAACACTTTGCAAACAAAAAAATATGAAATCCAATTGTTTATGTTTCAAATCACATAGTTTCTTTGTTAAAAACACCAAAAAATCATATCAAAAAGCGGTAATATATCATCACTATCACTACCTCTCTTATTATTATGTTTAGAATATAACTCAAAACTAAACACCAAAGCTCATCGCTTGATCACAACTCAACCAAGATATATATAGTCATAGCACTACTTTGCTATTTCCTTATTTCTGTTAGCAATATGGAAACTACTATTTCCTATTTCTAAATTGATAATTTCATTTTAGCCTATCTTATCCATAACCAACTTGTTATTGGATGTCTTGGGTTGCAAGTACTGTTGAAGCTTACCCAACAATGCCAACCATGAAACGCGTTTGTTGGACATATGCAACACACATGAGATGATTTTGTTAGGCATATTAAACCATAAAAGTGGAGTTATGGCTGTACTTTTCTAATTAGAATCTTGCTAGGACACATTTGAAATTAATGAGTAGTCACCAACTTTGCTTGACACGGAGCGCACCATTAAAAATTTGGATATCACAAAAGTCTAACCCGTATCACGTTTAGGTTTTGCTAATATTTCATATGGAACTCACACCATTTTTCTTTCCTCTAGGAATGGCTTCCCCACCAAAAATGATTTAAAGTCAATTTGATTTTCTTGCAAAATTATTTTGAGAGCTTGAAGCAAGTCATGGCAAGGATAAGTGATATATCCTATATTTTACCGATTTATGCTAATAAATCATATATTTATCTATTTTTCCGATTCTATATATTATTATTAGAGTCCAAATGAGTCATTTTAAGTATTTGGATGAGTTTCGGGGTTTTGGTATAATTTAGAAGAATTATGGAGCCAAAATGGATCAAGATTGAAAAGACAAAAAAGGAAACGAAGGAGAAAAAGAAAACCAGAGCAAGGTGTCGATCGAAACCAAACGGATCTTCAGCAAGTTTTCCAAATCCTCAAGATCATGCAATTTTCCATATCTCTTTTGAAAAATTGGTTTATGTTAATTTACCAATTCTGAAATTCGTCTGAGTCCCTATAAATAATATGTTTAAGTCATTGTTTAGGCTCATATAATATTCTAATTCTCAAAGAGTCTGTAAGGGAGAAGAAACCTATGAACCCTCTTTATTTCTTTGATTTTATTCAGTTTATTGCTTTCATTAATTATTGCATAATGTTTTGCTTAGCTATGTCCTAGAAATCCCTTGTTAGGTTTAGGGTTCTTATATTAGGATAAATTTATGTTAACCATAAGCTTAATTTAGGAAACTTTAATTAACTCTTCTCTTAGATTGTTTTTAATGCTAATTTTAGCTTGATTATCTAGAGTCTGGATCATAGAAAATTTATTATACACGAGAGTATTAATAAATTCTGGAATTTAATCTTAGAGAGCTAGCTTTCTTCTCACAAAGAGATTTGGTTAAGAACAGTTAGTGAACAATTGAATAGGTTTTTAATGCTAGTTTAATTTCATATGATTCACAAAGAGATTGGGTTTGCTAGGATTTAAACTAAGATAACTTCACAACGAGAGTTGGATTGCTTGTGTGCATTATTCATGTTCTAGAGTTAAGGTTTCTTAAATTTGCATGTACGGTGTCGATCGACAACATCAGTGTCAATCGACACTCGTCGTATTTTTGGTTCAGATTGGATTCTTAATTGAAGTTCTCAAAATCCTAGCGTTTGTTTTAATTGATTTAAACCCTCAAAAATCACCTATTGTTTATCTTAGTTAGTTAAACTTAAACCCCCTGGTCCTAGTTATAATTTAGAATTTTAAATTAGTTTGCATTTATTCGGTCTTCGTGGATTTAATCCTTAAGTATTATAACTGATATTTGTTGTGTACTTGCAGTTACTACTCGGATGTTAAAACTTTCTATATCAATAAGCATTGAAGAGATTTTTTAGCATAGTTAGCTTCCCGACCGTTATCCAAATTTTTTAAGACCATCTTCTTGATTTTTTGTGAATTCTATCAACAACTGATGTGAAGATATTAATTTTTTCTTCTTCCGAAATCATGTGGTGATTCAAGATACCTACTAACTCCTCATTCTGTTTTTGGAATATGCAAGGAGTTATTGGTTTTTTTCTCTAGTCTCCAATTAAAAGTTATTGGAGAAGGATATTAATGATTTTTACCCATTAAAAACTGCTACAAATTTTCTCCGTATTGAGCTAGAATTGCTTTCAAAGTTCTAGTGCTTTTACACTACAAGATATGCAAACATAGTCACAATTTTTATTGTAGCTATGGTTTGGTTTTTGTTGCAAAATTTTGTTTGCTACAAACGACAAAAAAAATCCCGTGAAACTATATTGAAGCAAACCTTTTTTGTAGCAAAATTGTCAAAGATTACCCACAAAATAATCAGTTGCCAAAACCATGAAAACATTGTTACAAACTTTGCTACACATAATTGGTGACACGTTGCTACGAATTGAAACAACATATTTGTGTCAAATGGTTACAAATTGTGACAAAATTTTGGTAACATTTTTGCTTCAGAATAGCGGCTTATATGTTGCGTGTTACTTGCTACCGATATGACTAAATTGTGACCAAAATTTGGTCATGTGACCATTTTTCGATCATTTGTAATACAGAATAAATTAATGTAATTAAAATATAAGAGAAACTCTGAACATTATTAAAAATATTGTATTAAAGAATAAGTTAATATATTTACAATATTAACACTTCAATAACTCAAAAAAAAAAAATGAAAATAACAAAAAATTTTTTTTTGCTAAATTCTTCGTCTTCTTTCTGATTTGGTCCACCTGTAATATGTGGCTTGTAATCTATGGTAATGTACCTAATCTAAGTGAATGTTTCACATAAAACCTCATTGGTAAGTAGCTAAGTATGTACCTCTTCTCTTTCTTGGACTTTGGTTTTAAGTGGAGTAGCTGACAAAGGGATTCAAACGAAAACATGTAAATCAATTGTTGTTTGGTTTTGAATAAAAAATAACAAGTCCATGACAAGAGAATCAGGATTTGCCTCACAAAGAAACATAGTATTATTTGTGAAAAGGAGATGTTTTATTCTACGGCTATCTTGAGCCACTCATATGCCTTATAATGTGCCATTATCTTGTAATTTGTTGTAAATTTCCAAGAGAACTTCACAACAAAAAAATAACAGAGCTGGTGAAAACGAGTCTTTTTGTTGGATGTCTCTTTGTGGGGCGACCCTTTCTCTTATAACTCATTGGTAAAGAAATTGCGATAAAAATTTCAATCGAAAACCTAATCTTTGGAGATCAAGCCGAATGAACATAGTGACATCATAGTGACAACAACATAGTGACGATAGATCTCGCAAAAACATCTAAATTCATTAGGATCCAGCCATTATCATTTAAAGCCTACAGACATAAGTGGAAGAGATAAAAATATCAATCAATCCACGAAACCTCCAAAATAAGAAATCGACTAAAAATGGCCCAAACAACAAAGTTGTGAACAATGAAGTGGTAGTTCAACTTGCACAACTTGGTGGGGGCATGAAGAGTAAATGATAACATTTATATAAATACATTTTGCCAACTATATAGTATAATTATATTATATATATGGATATGCAAAATGATAAGACTAGGGTCGTTCTTATCCACTCATAAGCGGCAACGTGTTTTCTGTGTCCTTCTCCTTACCAACCTCTGCCTTAAGATGCTTCTCCTTCCCGCGTTATTTATTACTATTTCCTCGATAACTTCTGTACCTCAGATTAACCAAAATATCTGAAAGGCCTTTTCATTGTGAAGAGAATCTATATTTCATAATCAACCTTGGACCTACAGTCTTCATTAGTGAATGAATAAATCATTTTTTCCACATGTTTACTTGTGACAATATCATCTTTTTCTGTTTGGTTCATCTAAAAACAAGGTCCATCTTAGGTTTCTTACACAACAATTAATAACAACACACAACAATTTATAAGAATAATAGCCATTTTTATTCGGGTCGTAAACTGTTTGACATACAATGGTAAACATATATATATATATATATAATATATATATTTGTTAGTGCTTAAGGCCATCATAAAAGCCATCCATTACAACAATGCTCAAATAGGGACGCCTAACACAATAAATAGTAGTAAGCTATATAATCATAATCCTATTGATTAAACTTACAAATCACCAACTTAAAAAAACCTCAGAGAGGTTAAAAAAATATAAGATGAAGAAGAAGGGTTTTTAGGGAGGAGAAGTAGAAGAGTAATTCATTCCAGTAGACTCTCCGGTCGACATATCAAGAAGCATCTTCTTGTATGGCATTGCACTCATCAGCCTGCACCAACATGATTCAATTCTTTTACTTTTACATTCAACAACTAGCTTGAAGAACTCAAGTTTCTATAAAGAATAGACAGAATCAAACCTCTCTTTACGCTTCTCCAAGAACCGAGCCAAGGATGCTTTACGAGCTTGGGGAACTGAAAAAGAAAGCATTATTAGTTTTTTAGTTTTCTAGACTTACGATCAGTGCAACGAAAATCTTAAATATATGTATGTTGTTAGTAGTAACACACCTGAAGGAATCATATTGCCAGGACCAGCATTAAATGATTCAATCATGCTCATTGCATTAGTGGCAGCAACGGCATTGTCCCTACGCCTAGAGAAATTATCAGAGTGAGTAGCAGAGCTTGATGATGCTGCAGCAGCACCATTATGGATTTGTTTTCCATACACTCTTTCAGCAACCGGTTTCTTCAAACTGCTCTCTCCGGTTTCAACTTTTAATCCATTACCAGCAGTTAACATGATGGCTTGAGCCTACTCAAGAATCATCAATGGTGTTTGCAATTAGAAACATATTTTTGAGTAAAATGTAACTGTATGAATCTTGATTATACCTTCTCTGGAGATATGTCATTAAAGACGCTAATAGTTCCACCATAGAAGATAGTGAGCTGAGGAGATGATCCTGAGGAAGCCACTCTGTTTCCATAACCAATATTACAATTAAAATGTCAAAACAAAAATGGTTGAAATACTATTTATCTAACGAAACAAAAAATTACTAATATATACTCAGCTTTGCCCTAATTATCATTCAAATATTTTTATTTTGTTAAAATTAAGGAGCATATGGAAATTACCGTGGAAGAAGAGGAGAAGGAGATGTTAAGGGAACTGATCCGCCTAGTAAAAGTGGCGTGGCGTTTTGAAACGCACCGCCAAATTGGGGTCTAAGGAAACCGCTGGCCGCAGAAATTGAGCCCCACTGTGGAAACGCCCTAGCTTCCTGAGACGTCAACATCGTTACATTTTTTGTTATTAATGCCTCTAATTAAAACGCCACAATTCTCTTATTTTATTAACTTTTCCTAATTTTGCGGCTGGCAAAAGCTACCCTACAAATTACAAACTCCTAAACACAACATATTAATTATCTTATATCGCGGTTAATGATTGGCCACACACACACATTTTCCGGTATATATAAAATTCAATTCCTAACCATTTTTCATATTTGAGTCAATTCTGAGGTTAAATATTTTATTAAAAGATGTTGAATTGCAATATATGCTGAACAAACCTGGAAATCTGAAGCAGGCATGAAATTCGGATTAGCAAAAAGCTTTGATTTCCCCCATTGTTTAGCTGCCTTCTTGCTCAAACCTGAAATATTTATGGACCTTCACATTAATCCATTTCTCACTTTTAAGCAATATTAATATATTATTAATGGATTTTTTGTAAAGTCTTGGAATCTATAAATACTATATTTAAATAAAAACTTTTGCCAGATAATTAAAACTGCTTTAGCCATATTAAACTGATCTCCTCCTTAAACATTAAATAACAAAACAAAAAATGAAAGACTCAAGATTAGGAAGCATAGAGAAGAAAACGAACCTCGTTCTCCGACATCATCATCGTTAACCTCGCGCTTGACGTTACTCAGATACTGCTTGTCGCTCAGACCCAGAAAATCTCTTTCCATATCTCAAACCAAATCAATCAAAGCTCAAGTTTCAGTTCTATGTCTGTGCCCAAACATTTAATTTAAAGGGAGCCTGGAAGCAAGAAGTAGGGGGAAGGGGTTTCGTTTTAGGTAATGTTTCAGACACACTTTTGGGACCTGTGTGGCTTATGTCCTTTCCGGTTTTTAAAGGCTTGCTTGATTAAAGCATGTGGGTTTTACTTTTTCTTACCGGAGAAAATGGGTCGGGGCTACTGGCTAGACCGGTTATTTCCCACGTTTTATTTGTTTTCTCTTTTGATATTTTCTGCTTTATGGCAACGATACATATCTTGACATCTGTCGGTGGCTCTAATCGATGCATTTTTATTTATCTTCTTCTCTCTTGAAAAGAATAGGTGAATTTAATAATGGTTATCGACGTTTTTCGTTGTGAGCTTGCACATGTGAAAGTTGTGGTCCTTTTCTTAGGCAACGGTTTCATGATATTTTATCACATCATTTTTCTTGTCTTTTGACAAGTAAATAAATGAGTAATATTCCACAACAATAAATAATAAATGATGAGGCGATACTTTCATAGAGATGAAATGTGTATTACAAATCGCCACCGCAAGGATAATCAATGGGCTAAAATGGTTTTCTTTTGCTTATCCAAGGCCCAATATACATAACCATGTCCACTAGATTAGGGCTAGAAAAAAGATCTCCAACCGAACCGTACAATGTCTACATAATTTGTTTCGATTACCCACTTAACCTAGGACAGACGAACAACTAGACTCATTTAGCACTTGGATGGTGTTATTGTGTTCTATGCATGTCCGGCCACCCATTAAAAAAGAGCTATGCACATTCCCGAAAAGATTAATTAAATATATTTTTATCCAAAGTCAGGACTATAAGTCAAATGTGGCATTAAGTTAGAAATATGTACTTGAAAAATTTACGAAGGATAATGGATGATCTTGACATAACGACGTCAACGTGAATTATTAGGAAATCTAAAAGTTATATGTAGGCAATTAAAGAGAGGACTATAAAAGAGCAACAATGAATGCAATACACAACAACTTTTTCTCCATTTACAACACGAAACACTACTTGTGTTCTTGTTCATCGAGTCTATTTTCTAATTTTATCAGTATCTTGTTCTTTCGAGGTGAAACCACATTGTGTTATTCACACCAAACCTTAAAGGGATTTGGCTCAGTATAGGTTGAGAGTTCTTTTTGTTTATCTATGAAAACCAATAAAGAAAAAATAAGGAGAATAAACCTTATCATAAGAAAAAAATTGTGACATTTTGAAGGTTTTACTAGAATGATAGTAATAGTCTTGAAGATAAGCATGCTTTTCTATACATGTGATTAGTGATGGGGTTCTTTCTTCATCAACAAAGGTTTTGAGTAACTTCTGAATCACATGGCGTTCAACATAGCTTAGCAACTTCTTATCATCCCCTGACAAGTGGTCAAATGAAAATTTTCAACAAACAAATCAATGAGATTTTTTAGAAGACAGTTTGCTATACTAGAGAGGATTGGTTTGCAAAGCTAGATGATGCATTATGGGCTTACAAGATAGCTTTCAGAACACCATTGGGTACTACACCATTCCACCTGCTATATGGGAAAGTTTGTCACCTTCCTGTGGAATCAGAGCACGGCTGCCTGAGTTGTCGAGATGATGAACTTCAACATTAAACTTGCTGCAAAAAGGCGATTGCTGCAACTGAATGAGCTACATGAAATTCGGCATCATGCCTATGAGAATTCCAAAATCTACAAAGAGCGTGCTAAGACTTACCATGATAAGAAGATCATCACTCACCACTTCGAGCCAACTTTGCAAAAACACTTTTGTATAACACTTGTTTCGTGGCTAACTTGGTTCTCGTTGGTCAGGTCCTTTCACAATTAAATTCGTTCGAGCATATAAAGATGCGGTACTTTTGGATCCTAAAGGCAAGAAAGTTGTGGTCAATGATCCACTTAACGATCCACCAAAAGCATGAAGTCCTGACGCATTCAAACTAATGACTATAAATGAGCGCTTAGTGGGAGGCAATCTATTTGTAAGTATACGTATTTTTATTTTTCATATTTTTATTACAAATTTTGGGTTTTTTAATTTTATTTCAATCATTCGGTTTTATTTTTGTTTTCTTTTTATTATATATTATTCATATGTATATATATATATATATATAATTATATTATAATTTTTCATCATTAGAATAAGGTGTCACTCTACACCAATACATTGGTGTCGCGAGAAAGGGTTGACACCAATCGTGAGGATGCTAAAAAAGGAACGGGTGTCGATCGAGACAAATAAGGACGTCAATCAACACAGACGCGTATTAATGTTAGTGTTCCATCTCTTTCTCACAATCGCGAAGAACACTTGTTTTCCATCCTCCCTGAAAATCATCAAAAATCTCGTTCTCCCATGATTCTCACTTGTTTTGAGTGATCCAAAGCTCTAAACATTGTGATTTTTACCTCCTATATCATCCTCCATGACATGTTTTTCAAATTACCCAGGTATGTGTTCTTAATTTCATCCAAAATTAGGTTTTTAAATTTGGAAATTTGGCTTGATTTCGTGAGTTTGTGTGTTTGATTGCAGCTCCTACTAGTTATTTCTGTGATGTTTTCATCATATTTGATCAAATTCCATAGTTATTTTCACATAATTCTAAACTTTCTTTTTAACGAATTTAGCAATGGAATTTCTGATTTTGGACTAATTTTGAATGCATTGGATGTTGATTGAGGTTGTTTAGGTTGATAGGATGATATGTTCGTGAGGAGAATGATGATGATTTGTAGTTTTCGACTTGGTTTTGGCAATTGGATGTTGAAGCTCACTTTGTTTTTGGACAATTGGGTTGGTTTTAATTTGTTTTGCATATGGCAGGTGATAAATCGAAGAAAGGTTCACGCACGGAGAAAGGCAAGGGAATTTCTCAATCATGTGGTTCACCGGAACAAGAAAGATATCCATGGCGAAATTATGAGGCAAAAGAGATTATCCACCCACGGGGCGATTGAGAACCGATAAGAGCTTACTTAGGACTCGCACGAGCAGTGCGAAAATTGTATCATCAGCGTTGCAAGCGATCCACAAGTCTTCGTTTCGATTAGGCGTGAACTGGCGTTATTTTTATCTTTATTTATTTTTCATTTTCCATTTATCTTTTGTTTATTTTTGATTTCGGAAGTATGGGGGGGGGAAACTTATGTGTTTTTCTTTGATATTCTTAAGTCATTTTTTTTTCTAGAGTCAGTTTGTCGTTTATCGATATAAATTTTGTTGGATTGTGATCATATTCTTTAATGTATTGCATTGAATTTTTATTCTTAGTGACCATATTTGTAGTAGTAATTACATATCAAACCAATGAAAAATCTAAAGGCTAACCAGTTGACTAAGAGACATCCATATTTCCAAACAAATCTACCAGAATTCATTGATGGATTAATGTTCAAAGGTTTAACTCTCCATTCATACCTGATAAATCAATTCAAAGAGAAAGAAAGGTAGTACCCCCAAGTTACAAGTATTATAATGCAAAAGATGATATGATTTCGAGATAAAGGGCTATGAAATTTTCCTATGATCCCATTATTTTACTACTAAAGGAATGATCACACAAAGAATTTTAAAGGCTGGGAAAATTCTTCCCGTGATGCCATTATTCATCTTTGAAAAAAAAAATGATGAGGAAAAGAAAAAAGTGAAAACAAATAAGTCTGGGGGAGAGTACAAGTGTAGTAATGAAAATGATTACTGATCATGGTATTGTATGAGGATGAGTCTATAAGGTCTTTAACATTGAGGTCATCATGAGACCATCAATGATGACTTAGTAGATCTATGTTGTGAAATTGTCGGCTGAATCTGAAATGATGTGAATGTCCAAGGGAAAGTACATAGTGGTTTGATTTGGATTGGTTTTGTATGTTCTGGATGACGAGATGATTGAGCAATGCAATACTGTAAGGGAAGGTGAATTTTTTACTGTAAGGGCCCTAATAAACCAACGACCATAGTTTTAGAACTCACCGTACTTATTCCACACTTTACTTTTTCACTATGCAAACCGCACCGCACCCTTATTCCGCACTTAATTCCGCTGTCACTATTCAGAACCTAAAGTTTTATTGCGAATTTCAAGAAACCAGTATTATTGTTTTATTATTTTAACCAAAACCTCCTTTGTTAAGGAGGGTATTGTTTCTACTCTGATGGCTTAAAATTTTTGTTACTCAAGTAACCTTTGATTCCAAAGTAAACCTTATAAACTTCAGTAAATTTAATAGTTGAGAAATCTCTACTATATAAAGTCCTTGTTTGAGGTCTTTCAGTATGTCCAAGTCAGCTTTTTGTGCACAAAAACTAACCAATGAAAACCTGCCACATACTTATCTCTAACACCAAAATCGTCTCAATTTAAATAACGAGCCCACGTATTCCAGCTAAAAGGCCCTAATATTAAACTGTCCCAAAAAATTTTGCTCGCTTCATCTTCTCCACTTCCTTTGGTCTATAACCCTTCATCGACATCAATCATGATACTCAATTCTTACATCCGTTTCAACTCCTCTTCATTTACACAACCGACTTATTGAAAAAATTTAATGATTACCAAATCCCTACATTATCTCTTACCTCATGCAAACGTAACTAGCGTCTGCTTATATCCCTCGTATCTTATAAAAGCTGATCTATGGAAAAGTGAAGGACTCCATTAGAAATTTAGTCAGCAATCGATACTCTTTAGATCAGCTTTGTCATTGGGTAATCAACCACTTGACTTCCTCATTAAATGCTTTATTATTGTGTGCAACTTGCAAGGAATCCACACTGATCGAAATACAAAAGGTAAGGCTCTCAACTCGTTCTCTAACTCCATGGATTGTAGAGAAAACAATCTAAAGGTTTTTTTTCTTCGAGACTCCTACCTCCTATGTTTTCGAAATAGACATCTAAATCAAACAGCAGCATTTCAATTCCAGAAAATTCATGGAGAAAGAGAGAAAAGGTTAAGGAAATCCAGATTAACCGTATCCGCAAGTTTAATTGCTTCATCTCCTTTCAGTTTGAATCATTCAATCGCATCTTATACAGTGCTTGCGGTTAACTTCCCGGGCAATTAAAGTTCACAACCTCAGTGAGCATTGGACTTGTTTCCTCTTCGCCACCTCTTGTCCATCTTGTTCAGCATTTACATTCCATGTGTCAGTTTCAGCAAGATTTTACTATTTTCTCGATGTTTTAACTTCTAAACAGTCTCAAAGAGGTTGAGGCTCATGACATACATATGACTCAATCAAACACGTAAATGGAGTTGTAACTATTATATGTCCCATGTTTCACCACTTATGTAGAACCTTTAGCATACTTAATCTTAAAACAATATCGTAAAATGAGGAGCACCAGGATGAAACTTGCGCAAAGGTTTAGGAGGTTGAAGGACGGGTTGGCTCTACACCAAATGACCAACGAGATTAGAAGAGCAAGGTCAGTATTGCAAAACTACTTATCCATTGAGTATCCTTCCGCTCTGACTCTTAGAATGATCCTACACTGGTTTCAGTTCTGAAAATTTAGAAGAGGTTCATCTATATTTATAATCTATTTCCAGTTGCTACGTGGACCATGCAAGGAAAAATGATGTAACTAATTTGCTCTTCTTTCAATTTTTCTTTTTTTACCTATACGTTTTGTTCCGCTGTGTTCTGTAAGTCAGCAATCGAAATCCAAAATAAATAGTCCACATTTTGTATTGGCTGGTAAAACTTATGTTCGTTGTGTTTTTGACAATATAAATTTGTGTTCTATTGGAGTTTTTCAGGGACCTCTAGATGGGCATTATCAACCTCTTAATGTTCATTTGATTCTATGGTTTCAAATATATCTCAATATGGTTTGTTTCATTATCACTGTTTCTTGGACATTTGATGCTCTCTGTTTTTTCTCTTGGTCTACTTTTTCTTTCGGACAACAAGTAGTTATCTTTAGCATTTCGATAAAATGTTGAAAGCGGCCACATTCAATATGGATTATTCGTGAATATATTGAAACAGAGAGACCCCTGATCAAGATACTTCTTCAGGCTTTTTACTGTAACACAACACTTCTGTAAAACACATGTGTCTACAATGGGAAAAGAAAGTTCCGGACATGCTGAAGAATAATGAATTCTTGAGATCCTGATGTCTCAACAATTAAAGTTTTAGGAGGCTATATTATCTAATACAAATACCATTTGTTGGTATATTTAGTTGTGGATTTTGCAAATCATATACTATAAGGCTATAAACACAAGACATATTCATTGAAAAATAAACTTTAATTTACACTAATTTTTTATTTCATCAATAAAAATTAAGAAACATCAATTAATCCATTCAAAATTTAAGAGGGTCTAAAATACTATCGGTCTTTTAAAAATCATGTAATGAGAAGAAAAAAACGTTTGCCTTCTAAGAAAATATTTCTTTCATTAATTTTAAGTTTCTAAGCTAATAAATCTATAAACATTGGGTTCTCATAAAAATACTATCTTTTTTACATCCAAACTATCTTATAAAGACCATAATTCGCGCGTAGCGCGAACCAACACCTAGTTACCTAGAATAACACATAATTATATCAAAACTACTTGAATAACACAAATATTTCCCAAAAAGACATAATACCCCTTTTGAATCTAATAATTACAAATATACCATCTTGACTAGTTTTTGCCATATAAACAATATATATATATATCTAATTTAGATTTTAATTACGGTTAAATTACTTATTTTATTAAAACATTACGATTATTAACTCCAAAACTCTAAAAACGTATCTACTATTTAATTTTTTTGAATATAATAATTACAAATATGTCATTTTTATTAGTTTTTGCCATCTAAAAAAATACATCAAATTTAAATTTTAATTATTGTTAAATTATTTAAATTATCAAAATTATTAACTCCAAAATCTTCCCTCATCTTTGTCATCGTCTTCATCGTCGAAAACATCGTCTCTTTCATGTTTTCTCGATCTTTCACCACCAAAAACATCATCATCTTCACTCCTTTGACTAACCTCTTTCTCGTTAAATTTTATACAAAGACGAATCGGATTTGATTTCCATTGGAGGATGAACTCATGAAATTGTCTAGAGTTTCCAACAAAGACTGGAGGTGTATCTCTTGGTAACTTCGCCATCCTCTTCTTAGGGAACATGCAACTCAACGAAACTTCACACCGTTTATTCTCCATCTTGTAATCTTCATGGACGATCCTTAGTACATCATCGAACCTAGTTGCATCATTCACCGTGAGAATCTTACAATTTTTTTTTGGATCAGCCACAAATAACCATATGTTCTTCTCGAATATCCATGAACCACATATAAGAACAACTTGGTCCATGGAAGAAAAGATTCAGTTTGGATCTCTGCAATAAAAAGAGGAGACTTGATGGAAAAGAAAGAGTAGATTCGGGTTAGAATATGAAGAAGTGGAGAAGACTATGAAGAAATCAGAGAAGAAACCATGAATAGAGAAACGAAGAAGCTAAAAATATGTTTATGCGTGTGGAGGCAGAAGAAGACGCAAAATAATAAGAGATACCGCTAAAAACGGAAAACCTTAATTTTAAGAAAGTGGAAACGTCTACAGTAACAAATCTGTCATTGCATAAAAAAAAAAAATCTACCACAAGTTTTAACTGCCAAAACTCAGAATAATCTAATTTTGGGGGAGTTGAGTTGTCGATGAATTAATAAGTCTGCTATAACGTAAAACAAATTTGTCACCGAAAAATTTGCCACATATTTAAAAAAATCTGCCACGAAAAATCTATTGCCAAAGAAAGTATTAGTAAGAAATAAGTCTGCCTTCACTTCGATAAGAAGGATCTGCTATAAAAAACTTTCCACATTTTTATCGAAAAAATATGTGGTAACGTAAAAAAAATCTATCGTCATGTAATTATGCCAGTAATTAAAGTTTTGACGAAAAGTAGTTTGTTTTATAAAAAGTCTGCCGTCAAAGAGACGTAAAAAAATAAATTTGTCGTCACTAGAACAAAAGAATCTATCATACGTAAATTAAATCTGTCGTACATATATAAATTTGTGACAGGATAAACAAATCTGTCACGGCATAACCAAAAATTAAAAATTACATCTGCCGTAAAAACAAAAGTCTGTAATGATAATTTAATTTTGTCACCGCATGTGACAAATTTTTTGTTATAAATCTGCGACACTCGGAACTTTGCATGATTAGAATAACATACCAAAACAAATCTAGAGGACCTTAATTAATGAGAGAATGGCAAATATACCCAATTTCCCATACCCATAATCACATATAGCCACACCTCTTTTTTTAATCACATATACCCAATCCTTTTTATTTTAATACC
>OVAP01004245.1:0-14957 GCA_900406295.1 Aurinia saxatilis | reverse complement strand
TTTTGGAAAAATACTCTATTCTCATGTGTATTAACCCACCAAACTAAAGATATTTTGACCTTTTTTGTGTGATCTCTAACTTTGTCCAAAGTATTAAAATGTTGATATCGTCTGGTAATTTTGGAAAATACTTTATTCTCGTGTGTATTAACCCACGAAATTAATGATTTGTTAAATTTTTATATGATCTCCTACGGTGACCAATATAATAAACCATTGATATGGTTTGATAATTCTGGAAAATACTCCATTCTTATGTGTATTAACCCACCAAACTAGTGATTGTTTTTTACATTTTTTGTTTGATCTCTAACGGTATCCAAAATAGTAAACCATTCTATCGTTTGATAATTTTAGAAATTTTTTCTATTCTCGTGTGTATTACCTCACCAAATTGATGTTTTTGATGTTTTTTTGTGTAATCTCTATCGGAGTTCAAAATGCTAAAGCATTGATATCGTTTAGTAATTTTGGAAAATTACTCCATTCTCGCGTATATTAACCCACCAAACTAATGATTTTTTTAATGTTTTTTGTGTGATCTCTAACGATGTCCAAATTACTAAAGCATTATATCGATTGGTAATTTTGGTAAAATACTCCATTCTAGTGTGTATTATCTCACTAAATTGATTATATTTTTCTTTTATTAGTGATCTCTAACGGAGTAATGATATTTAATATAATAAATAATTGATATCATTTGGTAATTTTGGAAAACTTCTTCATTCTCGTGTGTATTAACTTACCAAATTGATGTTTTTTTTACGTTTTTATGTGATCTCTATCGGTGTTCAAAATATTAAAGCATTGATATCGTATAGTAATTTTGGAAAAATACTTCATTCTCATGTGTATTAACCCACCAAATTGACGATTTGTTAATATTTATTATGTGATCTCTAACGGTGTCCAAAATATTAAACCATTGATATCATTTAATAATTTTGGAAAAATACTCTATTCTCATGTGTATTAACCCACCAAACTAATGATTTTTTTACATTTTTTGTGTGATCTCTAACGGTGTCCAAAATATTAAATCGTTGATATCGTTTGGTAATTTTGGAAAATACTCCATTCTCGTGTGTATTTACCAACCAAATCAATGATTTGTTATGTTTTTATATGACCTCTAACGGTATCCAAAATAATAAACCATTGATATGATTTGATAATTTTGGAAAAATACATCATTCTCGTGTATATTAACCCACCAAACTAATGATTTTTTTTTTTTACGTTTTTTGTTTGATCTCTAACGGTGTCCCAAATAGTAAAGCATTATATCGTTTGATAATTTTGGAAATTTTTTTTTATTCTCGGGTGTATTAACTCACCAAATTGATGTTTTTGACGGTTTTTATGTAATCTCTATCGGAGTTCAAATGCTAAAGCATTGATATCGTTTAGTAATTTTGGAAAATTACTCCATTCTCGTGTGTATTAACCCACCAAACTAATGACTTTCTTTAAAAATATTTTTTGTGTGATATCAAACGGTGTCCAAAATAGTAAAGCATCATATCGATTGGTAATTTTGGTAAAATACTCCATTTTAGTCTGTATTATCTCACTAAATTGATTATATTTTTACTTTTATTAGTTATCTCTAACGGAGTAATGATATTTAATATAATAAATAATTGATATCGTTTGGTAATTTGGAAAACTACTTCATTCTCGTGTGTATTAACTTACCAAATTGATGTTTTTCTTACGTTTTTATGTGATCTCTATCGGTGTTTAAAATATTAAAGCATTGCGTATAGTAATTTTTGAAAAATACTTCATTCTCATGTGTATTAACCCACCAAATTGACGATTTGTTAACATTTATTTATGTGATCTCTAACGGTGTCCAAAATATTAAACCATTGATATCATTTAGTAATTTTGAAAAAAATACTCTATTCTCATGTGTATTAACCCACCAAACTAATGATTTTTTGATGTTTTTGTGTGATCTCTAACGGTGTCCAAAATATTAAAGCGTTGATATCGTTTGGTAATTTTGGAAAATACTCCATTCTTGTGTGTATTAACCCACCAAATTAATATTTTGTTATATTTTTTTATATGATCTCTAACGGTGTCCAAAATAATAAACCATTGATATGATTTGATAATTTTGGAAAAATACTTCATTCTCGTGTGTATTAACCCACCAAACTAATGATTTTTTTTTACGTTTTCTGTTTGATCTCTAACAGTGTCAGAAATAGTAAAACATTATATCGTTTGATAATGTTGGAAAAAAAATTTCATTCTCGGGTGTATTAACTCACCAAATTGATGTTTTGATGTTTTTTTTTATGTAATGTCTATCGGAGTTCAAAATACTAAAGCATTGATATCGTTTAGTAATTTTCAATGTTTTAAAAACCGGACCGGACCGGCCAGTCGAATCTGTGTAACCGTGAACCGAAATACTATCCGGTTTGGCCTTCATTAAAAACCGGATATTACAAAAACCCGTCAAACTCGTTAATAACTCGGCTAAAACTGGAAAACCGGTTAATTATAAAACCCAGTTCTTTAACTTTTCCATATTCCGCTATTGTTTTTAAACATTTTCTTTAATCTAATTGATTTGATCTTTCACAAAAAAATGACAACCATAGATGTAAATAAAGAAACATAAATATGAACAAAAATAAAAAAAAGATGAAGGAGAATAAAGAAGGATGGACGCAGATTACAATGAAAGGCGGCAATATTCGTTGAAGATTTCATTTAGGGTTAAGACAAATTAATACGAGAACTTAAAAATCTGTGTTCAAGATAAGATACTTAATATAATTATAATATTTAATATAATATATACATAGAGATTTATTACCATATATATAATATGTATGAAAAATAAAAACCAGGGTTGACCAGCGCATTGACCCATGACTCAGAAGTCTTTCCGGTTCATTATCCGATCCGGTTTTTGAAATATTGCTAAATGTATTTAATATATTAAATAATTGATATCGTTTGGTAATTTTGAAAAAATACTCAGATCTCGTGTGTATAAACTCACCAAATTGATGTTTTTAACGTTTTTATGTGATCTCTATCGGTGTTCAAAATATTAAATCATTGATATCATTTAGTAATTTTGGAAAAATACTTCATTCTCGTGTGTATTAACCCACCAAATTAACGATTTGTTAACATTTATTATGTGATCTCTAACGGTGTCCGAAATATTAAACCATTGAAATCGTTTAGTTTGGTGGGTTAATACACATGAGAATAGAGTATTTTTCCAAAACTACTAAACGATATCAATTGTTTAATATTTTGGACACCATTAGAGATCACATAATAAATGTTAACAAATCGTCAATTTGGTTGGTTAATACACACAAAATATATTAAATACGTAAAAAAGCGATATCAATTCTTTAATATATTAAATACCGTTACTCCGTTAGAGATCACTAATAAATGTAATATAAAAAAATCTGCGTTAAAGATAGGATACTTAATATATTCATAATATTTAATATAATATATACATAGAGATTTATTACCATATATATATATATATATATAATATGTCTGGAAAATAAAAACCCGGTTAGACCGATTGGACCGCATTGCCCCATGACTCAGAAGTCTTTCCGGGTCATTATCCGTTCCGGTTTTAAAAAAATTGGTAACAGTATTTAATATATAAAAGAATTAATATGTTTGGTAATTTTGAAACTACTCCATTTTCGTGTGTATTAACTCACCATATTGATATTTTTTTTACATTTTTAAGTGATCTCTATCGGTGTTCAAAATATTAAAGCATTAATATCGTTTAGTAATTTTGGAAAAGTACTTCATTCTGGTGTGTATTAACCCACCGAATTGACGATTTATTAAAATTTATTATGTGATCTCTAACGGTGTCCAAAATATTGAAGCAATGATATCGTTTAGTAATTTTGGAAAAATACTCTATCCTCATGTGTATTAACCCACCAAACTACTGATTTTTTTTCCTGTTTTTGTGTGATCTCAATGGTGTCCAAAATATTAAAGCGTTGATATCGTTTGGTAATTTAAAAAATACTCCATTCTCGTATGTATTAACCCATCAAATTAATAATTAGTCATGTTTTTCATATGATCTCTAACGGTGTCCAAAGTAATAAACCATTGATATGGTTTGATAATTTTGGAAAAATACTCCATTCTTGTGTGTATTAACCCACCAAATTAATGATTCCTTTTTACGTTTTTTGTTTGATCACTAACGTAATTTTGGAAAATACTTCATTCTCAAGTGTATTAACCAACCAAATTGACGATTTGTTAAAATTTATTATGTGATCTCTAACGGTGTCAAAAATGTTAAACCATTGATATAGTTTAGTAATTTTGGAAAAATACTCTATTCTCATGTGTATTAACCCACCAAACTAATGATTTTTTGACATTTATTTGTGTGATCTCTAACGGTGTCCAAAATATTAAAGCGTTGATATCATTTGGTAATTTTAGAAAATACTCCCGTGTGTATTAACACACCAAATTGATGATTTTCTTATGAGCATTATGTTGATTGGTAATTTTGGAAAAATTCAAAATTCTCGTGTGTATTAACTCACCAAATTGATGTTTTCTTATGATTTTTATGTGATCTCTAACGGTGTTCAAAATATTAAAGCATTGATATCGTTTAGTAATTTTGGAAAAATGCTCCATTATCGTGTGTATTAACCCACCAAATTAATTATATGTTATGTTTTTTATATGGTCTCTAACCGTGTCCAAAATAATAAACCATTGATATCATTTGGTAATTTCGGAAAATACTTCATTCCCGTGTGTATTAACCCACCAAACTAATGTTTTTTTTAAATTTTTTTGTGTGATCTCTAACGGTGTCCAAAATATAATGCATTATATTGTTTTTTTAATTCTGGAAAAATACTCCACTCTCGTGTGTATTAACTCATCATATTGATATTTTTTTGATGTTTCTTATATGATCTCTAACGGTGTCCAAAATATTAAAGTATTGATATCGTTTAGTACTTTTGAAAAAATACTCCATTCTCATGTGTATTAACCCACCAAACTAATGATTTTTTTACGTTTTTGTGTGATCTCTAACGGTGTCCAAAATATTAAAGCGTTGATATCATTTGGTAATTTTTGAAAATACTCCATTCTCGTGTGTATTAACCCACCAAATTAATGATTTGTTATATTTTTTATATGATCTCTAATGGTGTCTAAAATAATAAACCATTGATATCGTTCAAAATACTAAAGCATTGATATCGTTTAGTAATTTTCAATGTTTTAAAAACCGGACAGGACCTGCCTATCGAATCGGTGTAACCGTGAACCGAAAGACTATCCGGTTTGGTCTTCATTAAAAACCGGAAATTAGAAAAACCCGTCAAACTCGTTAATAACTCGGCAAATACCGATAAACCGGTTTACACCAGTTAACTATAAAACCCGGTCCTTAAACTTTTACGTATTCCGCGATTGTTTTTATGGATTTTCTTTTTGATATTTCACAAAAAATGACAACCATAGATGTAAATAAAGAAACATAAATATGAAAAAAATAAAAAGAAGGATGAAGGAGATTGAAAAAGGGTGGACGAAGATTACAATGAACAGCGGCAATATTTGTTGAAGATTTCATTTAGGGTTAAGACAACTTACTACGAGAACTTTAGAAAAGACCTGCAATAAAAATAGGTTACTTAACATATTCATAATATTTAATATAATATATACTTAGAGATTTATTACTATATATATATATAATATGTATGGAAAATAAAAACATGGTTAGACCGGCGCATTGACCCATGACTCAGAAGTCTTTCCGGTTCATTATCCGGTCCGGTTTTAAAAACATTGCTAATGGTATTTAATATATTAAAGAATTGATATGATTTGGTAATTTTGGAAAAATACTCCATTCTTGTGTGTATTAACTCACCAAATTGATGTTTTTTTTACATTTTTATGTGATCTCTATCGGTATTCAAATTATTAAAGCATTAATATCGTCTAGTAATTTTGGAAAATTACTTCATTGTCGTGTGTATTAACCCACCAAATGGACGATTTGTTAACATTTATTATGTGATCTCTAACGGTGTCCAAAATATTAAACCATTGATATCGTTTAGTAATTTTGTAAAAATGCTCTATTTTCATGTGTATTAACCCACCAAACTAAATATTTTTTGACGTTTTTTGTGTGATCTCTAACGGTGTCCAAAATATTAAAATGTTGTATCTTTGGTAATTTTGGAAAATACTTTATTCTAGTGTGTATTAACCCACCAAATTAATGATTTGTTAAGTTTTTATATGATCTCCTACGGTGACCAAAATAATAAACTATTGATATGGTTTGATAATTTTGGAAAATACCCCATTCTCATGTGTATTAACCCACCAAAGTAGTGATTGTTTTTGACGTTTTTTGTTTGATCTCTAATAGTGTCCAAAATAGTAAAGCATTATCTCATTTGATAATTTTAGAAAATATTTCTATTCTCGTGTGTATTAACTCACCAAATTGATGTTTTTGATATTTTTTATTTGATCTCTATCGGAGTTCAAAATGCTAAAGCATTGATATCGTTTAGTAATTTTGGAAATTTACTCCATTCTCATGTGTATTAACCCACCAAACTAATGACTTTTTTAAAAAATATTTTTTGTGTGATATTTAACGGTGTCCAAAATAGTAAAGCATTATATGGATTGGTAATTTTGGTAAAATACTCCATTCTAGTGTGTATTATCTCACTAAATTAATGATATTTTTACTTTTATTAGTGATCTATAACAGAGTAATGGTATTTAATATAATAAATAATTGATATCATTTGGTAATTTTGGAAATATACTTCATTCTTGTGTGTATTAGGTTACCAAATTGATGTTTTTTTTTAACGTTTTTATGTGATCTCTATCGGTGTTCAAAATATTACAACATTGATATCGTATAGTAATTTTGGAAAAATACTTCATTCTCGTGTGTATTAACCCACCAAATTGACGATTTGTTAACATTTATTACGTGATCTCTAACGGTGTCCAAAATATCAAATCATTGATATCATTTAGTAATTTTGGAAAATACACTATTCTCATGTGTATTAACCCACCAAATTAATGATTTTTTTGACGTTTTTTGTGTGATCTCTAACGGTGTCCAAAATATTAAAACGTTGCTATCGTTTGGTAATTTTGGAAAATACTCCATTCTCGTGTGTATTTACCAACCAAATCAATGATTATATTTTTTATATGATCTCTAACGGTGTCCAAAATAATAAACCATTGATATGATTTGATAATTTTGGAAAAATACTTCATTCTCATGTATATTAACCCACCAAACTAATGATTTTTTTTTTTAACATTTTTTGTTTGATCTCTAACAGTGTTCAAAATAGTAAAGCATTATATCGTTTGAAAATTTTTGAAAACAAATTTCATTCTCGGGTGTATTAACTCACCAAATTGATGTTTTATGTAATATCTATCGGAGTTCAAAATACTAAAGCATTGATATCGTTTAGTAATTTTTAATGTTTTAAAAACCGGACCGGACCTGCCGGTCAAATCGGTGTAACTGTGAACCGAAAGGCTATCCTGTTTGGTCTTCATTAAAAACTGGAAATTAGAAAACCGTCAAACTCGTTAATAACTCGGCTAAAACTGAAAAACCGGTTTAAACCTGTTAACTATAAAAAAATGACAACTATAGATGTAAATTAAGAAACCTAAATATGAACAAAAATAAAAAGAAGGATGAAGGAGATTAAAGAAAGATGGACGAAGATTACAATGAAAGGCGGCAATATTCGTTGAAGATTTCATTTAGGGTTAAGACAAATTAATGCAAGAACTTTAGAAAAAACCTGCATTAAAGATAGGTGACTTAATATATTCATAATTTTTAATATAATATGTATGGAAAATAAAAACCCGGTTAGAGCAGCGCATTGACCCATGACTCAGAAGTTATTCGGTTCATTATCCGGTCCGGTTTCAAAAACATAGCTAATGGTATTTAATATATTAAAGAATTGAAATCATTTGGTAATTTTGAAAAAATACGATTTTATGTGATCTCTATCAGTGTTCAAAATATTAAAGCATTGATATCGTTTAGTAATTTTGGAAAAATACTTCATTCTCGTGTGTATTAACCCATCAAATTGACGATTTGTTAACATTTATTATGTGATATCTAATGGTGTCGAAAATATTAAACCATTGATATCGTTTAGTAATTTTGGAAAAATACTCTATTCTCATGTGTATTAACCCACCAAACTAAAGATTTTTTTTACCTTTTTTTGTGTGATCTCTAACGCTGTCAAAAATATTAAAACGTTGATATCGTTTGGTAATTTTGGAAAATACTTCATTCTCGTATGAATTAACCTACCAAACTAATGAATTGTTAAGTTTTTATATGATCTCCTACGGTGACCAAAATAATAAACTATTGATATGGTTTGATAATTTTGGAAAATACTCCATTCTCATGTGTATTAACCCACCAAACTAGTGATTGTTTTTGACGTTTTTTGTTTGATCTCTAACGGTGTCCAAAATAGTAAAGCATTATATCGTTTGATAATTGTGGAAAAAATTTCTATTCTCGTGTGTATTAACTCACCAAATTGATGTTTTGATGTTTTTTTTATGTAATCACTATCGGAGTTCAAAATACTAAAGCATTAATATCGTTTAGTAATTTTGGAAAATTACTCAATTCTCGTGTGTATTAACCCACGTAACTAATGATTTAAAAAAAAAAGTTTTTGTGTGATCTCTAACGGTGTCCAAAATAGTAAAGCATTATATGGATTGGTAATTTTGGTAAGATACTCCATCCTAGTGTGTATTATCTCACTAAATTGATGATATTTTTACTTTTATTAGTGATCTCTAACGGAGTAATGGTATTTAATATAATAAGTAATTGATATCGTTTGATAATTTTGGAAAACTACTTCATTCTCGTGTGTATTAACTTACCAAACTAATGATTTTTTGACGTTTTTTATGTGATCTCTAACACTGTCCAAAAATTGAAGCGTTGATATTGTTTGGTAATTTTGGAAAATACTCCATTCTCGTGTGTATTAACCCACCAAATTGACAATTTGTTAACATTTATTATGTGATTTATAACGGTATCCAAAATATTAATCCATTGATACCATATAGTAATTTTGGAAAAATACTCTATTCTCATGTGTATTAACAAACCAAACTAATGACTTTTTGACGTTTTTGTGTGATCTCTAACGGTGTCCAAAATATTAAAGCGTTGATATCGTTTGGTAATTTTGGAAAATACTCCATTCTTGTGTGTATTAACCCACCAAACTAATGATTTTTTGATGTTTTTTGTGTGATCTCTAACGGTGTCCAAAATATTAAAGCGTTGATATCGTTTTGGAATTTTGGAAAATACTCCATTCTCGAGTTTATTAACCTACAAAATTAATGATTTGTTATGTTTTTTATATGATCTATAACGGTGTCCAAAATAATAAACCATTGATATGATTTGATAATTTTGGAAAAATACTTCATTCTCGTCTGTATTAATACACATAACTAATGATTTTTTTTTTTTCCGTTTTTTGTTTGATCTCTAACAGTGTCCAAAATTGTAAAGCATTATATCGTTTGATAATTTTGGAAAACAAATTTCATTCTCGGGTGTATTAACTCACCAAATTGATGTTTTGATGTTTTTTATGTAATATCTACCGGATTTCAAAATACTAAAGTATTGATATCGTTTAGTAATTTTCAATGTTTTTAATACCGGACCGGACCGGCCGGTCGAATCTATGTAACCGTGAACCGAAAGACTATCCGGTTTGGTCTTCATTAAAAACCGGAAATTACAAAAACCCATCAAACTCGTTAACGACTCGGTGAAAACCGGAAAACCGGTTTAAACCGGTTAATTCTAAAACACGGTTCTTAAACTTTTCCATATTCCGCTATTGTTTTTATTGAATTTCTTTAATTTAATTGAATTGATCTTTCACAAAAAGTGACAACCATAGATGTAAATAAAGAAACATAAATATGAACCAAAAAAAAAAAGGATGGAGGAGAATAAAAAAGGATGGACGAAGATTACAATGAAAGGCGGCAATATTCGTTGAAGATTTCATTTAGGGTTAAGACAAATTAATACGAGAACTGAAAAAAAAATTGTGTTAAAGATAAGATACTTAATATAATCATAATATTTAATATAATATATACATAGAGATTTTTTTATCACATATATATAATATGTATGAAAAATAAAAACCCGGTTAGACGGGCGCATTGACCCATGACTCAGAAGTTTTTCCGGTTCATTATCCGATCCGATTTTAAAAACATTGATAAATGTATTTAATATATTGAAGAATTGATATCGTTTGGTAATTTTGGAAAAATACGCAATTCTCGTGTGTATAAACTCACCAAATTGATGTTTTTAACGTTTTTATGTGATCTCTATCGGTGTTCAAAATATTAAAGCATTGACATCGTTTAGTAATTTTGAAAAAATACTTCATTCTCGTGTGTATTAACCCACCAAATTGACGATTTATTAACATTTATTATGTGATCTCTAACGGTGTATGAAATATTAATCCATTGATATTGTTTAGTTATTTTTGAATAATACTCTATTTCATGTGTATTAACCCACCAAACTAATGATTTAAACGTTTTTTGTGTGCTCTGTAACAGCGTTCAAAATATTAAAGCGTTGATATCGTTTGGTAATTTTGTAAAAATACTCTCTATTCTAGTGGGTATTAACCCACCAAATTAATGATTTGTTATTTTTTTTTATATGATCTCTAACGGTATCTAAAATAATAAACCATTGAAAACGTTTGGTAAATTTTGAAAAATATTTTATTCTGGTGTGTAGTACTAGTAACCTAGCGAACTAATATTTTTTTTACGCTTTATGTGTGATATCTAACGTTGTCCAAAATAGTCAAACATTATATCGATTGGTATTTTTGGAAAAATACTCAATTCTCGTGTGTATTAACTCATTGATGTTTTCTTATGTTTTTATGTGATTTCTAACGGTGTTCAAACTATTAAAGCATTGATATCGTCTAGTAATTTTGGAAAAATACTCCATTCTTATGTGTATTAACCCATCAAATTAATGATTTTTTATGTTTTTTATATGATCTGTAACGGTGTCCAAAATAATAAACTATTGATATCGTTTGCTAATTTCAGAAAAATACTTCATTTCCGTGTGTATTAACCCACCAAACTAATGATTTTCTTTTTTTACGTTTTTTGTGTGATCTCTAATGGTGTCCAAAATGTAATGCATTATATCGTTTGTTAATTTTGGAAAAATACTCAACTCTCGTGTGTATTAACTCACCAAATTGATATTTTATTGATGTTTTTTATGTCATCTCTAACGGTGTCCAAAATATTAAACCATTGATATCATTTAGTAAATTTGGAAAGATACTCTATTCTCATGTGCATTAATCCACCAAACTAATGATTTTTTTACGTTGTTTGTGTGATCTCTAACGGTGTCCCAAATATTAAAGCGTTGATATTGTTTGGTAATTTTGGAAAATACTCCAATCTCGTGTGTAATTACCAACCAAATCAATGATTTGTTATGTTTTTTATATGATCTCTAACGGTGTCCAAAATAATAAACCATTGATATGATTTGATAATTTTGGCAAAATACTTCATTCTCGTGTATATTAACCCACCAAACTAATGATTTTTTTCTTTTTACGTTTTTTGTTTGTTCTCTAAGAGTGTCCAAACTAGTAAAGCATTATATCGTTTGATAATTTTGGAAAACAAATTTCATTCTCGGGTGTATTAACTCAACAAATTGATGTTTTGATGATTTATGTAATATCTCTCGAAGTTCAAAATACTGAAGCATTGATACTGTTTAGTAATTTCCAATGTTCTAAAAACCGGACCAGACCTGCCGGTCGAATCGGTGTAACCGTGAACCGAAAGACTATCCGGTTTGGTCTTCATAAAAAACCGGAAATTAGAAAAACCCGTCAAACTCGTTAATAACTCGGCAAAAACCAAAAAACCGGTTTAAACCTGTTAACTATAAAACCCGGTTCTTAAACTTTTACATATTCCGCTATTGTTTTTATTGATTTTCTTTAAACTAATTGATTTGATATTTCACAAAAAATGACAACTATAGATGTAAAGAAAGAAACATAAATATGATCAAAAATAAAAAGAAGGATGAAGGAGATTAAAGAAGGATGGACGAAGATTACAATGAAAGGCGGCACTATTCGTTGAAGATTTCATTTAGGGTTAAGACAAATTAATACAAGAACTTTAGAAAAAACCTGCATTAAAGATAGGTTACTTAATATATTCATAATATTTAATATAATATGTATGGAAAATAAAAACCCGGTTAGACCGGCGCATTGACCCATGACTCAGAAGTTATTCCGGTACATTATCCTGTCCGGTTTTAAAAACATCGCTAATGGTATTTAATATAATAAAGAATTGAAATCGTTTGGTAATTTTGAAAAAATACTCCATGCTCGTATGTATTAAATCACCAAATTGATGTTTTGTTTACGTTTTTATGTGATCTCTATCAGTGTTCAAAATATTAAAGCATTGATATCGTTAAGTAATTTTGGAAAAATACTTCATTCTCGTGTGTATTAATCCACCAAATTGACGATTTGTTAGCATTTATTATGCGATATCTAACGGTGTCCAAAATATTAAACCATTGATATCGTTTAGTAATTTTGGAAAAATACTCTATTCTCATGTGTATTAACCCACCAAACTAAAGATTTTTTGACGTTTTTTTTATCTCTAACGGTGTCAGAAATATTAAAACGTTGATATCGTTTGGTAATTTTGTAAAATACTTCATTCTCGTGTGTATTAACCCACCAAATTAATGAATTGTTAAGTTTTTATATGATCTCCTACAGTGACCAAAATAATAAACCATTGATATGGTTTGATAATTTTGGAAAATACTCCATTCTCATGTGTATTAACCCACCAAACTAGTGATTGTTTTTAACTTTTTTTGTTTGATCTCTAACGGTGTCCAAAATAGTAAAACATTAAATCGTTTGATAATTGTGGAAAAAAAATCATTCTCGGGTGTATTAACTCACCAAATTGATGTTTTGATGTTTTTTATGTAATATCTATCGGAGTTCAAAATAGTAAAGCATTGATATCGTTTAGTAATTTTCAATATTTTTAAAACCGGGCCGGACCGGCCGGTCGAATCTGTGTAACCGTGAACCGAAAGACTATCCGGTTTGGTCTTCATTAAAAACCGGAAATTACAAAAACACGTCAAAATCGTTAATAACTCGGCGAAAACCGGAAAACCGGTTTAAACGGGTTAATTATAAAACCCAATTCTTAAACTTTTCCATATTTCGTTATTGTTTTTATTGATTTTTTAAATCTAATTGATTTGATCTTTCACAAAAAAATAATAACCATAGATGTAAATAAAGATACATAAATATGAACAAAAATAAAAAAAAGATGAAGGAGAATAAAGAAGGATGGACGAAGATTACAATGAAAGGCGGCAATATTCGTTGAAGATTTCATTTAGTGTTAAGACAAATTAATAAGAGAATTTTTAAAAAATCTGCGTTAAAGATAGGATACTTATAATCATAATATTTAATATAATATATACATAGAGATTTATTACCATATATATATAATATGTATAAAAAATAAAAACCCGGTTAGACCGGTACATTGACCCATGACTCAGAAGTCTTTCCGGTTCATTATCTGATCCGGTTTTAAAAACATTGCTCAAGGTATTTAATATATTAAAGAATTGATATCGTTTGGTAATTTTGGAAAAATACTCAATTCTCGTGTGTATAAACTCACCAAATTGATGTTTTTTTTTACGTTTTTATGTGATCTCTAACGGTGTCCAAAATATTAAAGCGTTGATATTTTTTGGTAATTTTGGACAATACTCCATTCTCGTGTGTATTTACCAACCAAATTGACGTTTGTTAACATTTATGATGTGATCTCTAACGGTGTCCGAAATATTAATCCATTGATATCGTTTAGTAATTTTGTAAAAAATACTCTATTCTCATGTGTATTAACCCACCAAACTAATGATTTTTGACGTTTTTTGTGTGCTCTCTGACGGCGTCCAAAATATTAAAGCGTTGATATCGTTTGGTAATTTTGTAAAAATACTTTCCATTCTGGTGTGTATTAACCCACCAAATTAATGATTTGTTATTTTTTTTTTAATATAATCTCTAACGATGTCTAAAATAATAAACCATTGATATTGTTTGGTAATTTTTGTAAAATATTCTATTCTGGTGTGTAGTACTAGTAACCCACCAAACTAATATTTTTTTACGCTTTTTGTGTGATATCTAGCGGTGACCAAAATAGTAAAGCATTATATCGATTGGAAATTTTGGAAAAATACTCCATTCTCCTGTGTATTAACTCATTGATGTTTTCTTATGTTTTTATGTGATCTCTAACGCTGTTCAAAATATTAAAGCATTGATCTCGTCTAGTAATTTTGGAAAAAATACTCTATTCTTGTGTGTATTAACCCACCAAATTAATGATTTGTTATGTTTTTTATATGATCTCTAACGGTGTCCAAAATAGTAAAACATTTTATGGATTGGTAATTTTGGTAAAATACTCCATTCTCATGTGTATTATCTCACTAAATTGATGATATTTTTACTTTTATTTGTGATCTCTAACGGAGTAACGGTATTTAATATAATAAATAAGTGATATCGTTTGGTAATTTTGGAAAACTACTTCATTCTCGCGTGTATTTACTCACCAAATTGAGCTCAGAGCACTCATCCTCCAGGGCCTTAATCTGCTCGGTCGCAAGC